>VMDR010024840.1:0-14799 GCA_007922815.1 Macrotus californicus | reverse complement strand
CCTGATTTTTCCCCCTTTGCCCCCCTTACACCCAACACCCCTCACTCATCAGGCAATCCCCCCACCATTGTTCACGTCCACAGGTCATGAGTATAAGTTCTTTGGCTGCTCCATTTCCTATAATGTACTTTACATTCCCATGGCTATTCTGTAGCTATCTATTTGTACTTCCTTTAAGTATATTTTATTGATTATGCTATTACAGTTGTCCCATTCCTTTTTCTCCCCTTTATCCACCTCTGTCCAGTACCCCCATTCCTCCAGCATTCCCCTCCCCCTTTCATGTCCATGAGTCGTACATATCAGTTCTTTGGCTTTTCCATTTCCTATACTATTCTGAATATCCCCCTGTCTATTTTGTGCCTACCATTTATGCTTCTTATTCCCTGTACCTTTTCCCCCTTTCTCCCCCTCCCTCCTCCCTGCTACTAACCCTCCATGTGATCTCCATTTCCGATTGTGTTCCTACTCTAGTTGTTCGCTTAGTTTTTGTATTTTTTAGGTTCAGTTGTTAAAAATTTTGAATTTGTTGTCATTTTAATGTTCATAGTTTTGATCTTCTTTTTCTTAGATAAGTCCCTTTAAAATTTCTTATAGTAAGGGCTGGGTGATGATGAACTCCTTTGACTTGACCTTATCTGGGAAGCACTTTATCTGCCCTTCCATTCTAAATGATAGCTTTGCTGGGTAGAATAATCTTGGATGTAGGTCCTTGCCTTTCATGACTTGGAATACTTCTTTCCAGCCTCTTCTAGCCTATAAGGTTTCTGTGAAGAAATCAGCTGATAAGTGTTATGGAAACTCCTTCGTAGGTAACTCACTTCTTTTCTCTTGCTGCTTTTAAGACTATTTCCTTATCTTTAATCTCTGGCAAATTAAATATGACGTGTCTTGGTGTACTCCTCTTTGGACCCACCTTATTTAGGATCCTCTGAGCTTGTATGTGTATTTACTTCGCCAGATTGAAGTTTTCTTTCATTATTTTTTCCAATAATTTTTCAATTTGTTGCTCTTCCTCTTCTCCTTCTGGCACCCCTATGAGTCAAATGTTGGAACATTTAAAGTTCTCCTGGAGGTTCCTAAGACTCTCCTCATTTTTTTGAATTCTTGTTTCTTCATTCTGTTCTGGTTGAATGTTTATTTCTTCCTTTTGTTCCAAATTGTTGATTTGAGCCCCAGTTTCCTACCTTTCACTGTTGGTTCCTTGTATATTTTTCTTTATTTCACTTTGTATAGCCTTCACTTCTTCCTTATTTTGCGCCCCTACTCAACATTTCTGTGAACATCCTGATTACCAGTGTCTTGAATTCTGCATGTGATAGGTTGGCTATCTCCTTGTCAGTTAGTTCTTTTTCTGGAGTTTTGATCTGTTTTTTTCATTTAGGCCATATTTCTTTGTCTCCATACACCTGTTACATTGTAAGGGGCGGAGCCTTAGGTATTCACCTGGGTGGGGCAATCCACTGTGCTGTGTTGTGGCACTATCTGGGGGGGAGGGGTCAGAGAGGGAACAATGCTGCTTGCTTGGCTCTGGCCCTACTTTCAAGACTGGCAGTTTCTCTCGAAATCACAACAACCTCCACAGGTTTGGGGCTATAGTTCCCCACGATGGAACCCTGGGTTGCATGGTCTGTCTCACTCCCCAGGTGTTCCTCCCAGTTTATCTGCACACAAACGTGGGACTGCCCACTCTGCCAGCCGCCCCACACATCCTCTCCAGCATCCTCTCCACCCCGGCTGCCCATCTCCACCCCTCCTAGAAGTCTGGATGAATGTTTCTTATTTAACTCCTTGGTTGTCAGACTTCCATACAGTTCTATTTTCTGGCAGTTCTGGTTGTTCTTTTTGTTTTTAAATTGGTTGTTTCCTTCTCTTGGTTGTGTGAGGAGGTGAAGCATACTACCTATGCCTACATCTTGGCTGGAACTCTCTGATAATGCCCCCTACTTGTACTTCTTAATGCCCTCCCCTCTTCACCCATTCTCTCACATTCCCTCCCTTCTGACAACCATCAAAATGTTCTCTGTATCCATGATTCTGTCTCTGTTCTTCTTGTTTGTTTAGTTTGTTTTTTAAATTCAATTGTCAAAAGATTTGTATTTTTTGCCATTTTACTGTCCATAATTTTGATCTTCTTCTTATTTTTCTTGAATAAGTCCCTTAAACATTTCATATAATAATGGTTTGGTGATGATACACTCCTTTAGTTTTCTGTGGTCTGGGAGGCTCTTTATCTGCCCCTTGATTCTAAATGGTAGCTTTGCTGGATAGTGCAATTGTGGCTGCTTTTCATGACCTCGAATATTTCTTGACAATACCTTCTAGCCTGCAAAGTGTTTTTGACAAATCAGCTGACAGTCTTATGGGAACTCCCCCATAAGAAGGTAGTTACTTTTTTTCTCTTGCTGCTTTTAAGATTCTCTCTTTAACTTTAACCTTTGGCATTTTAATTATGATGTGTCTCGGAGTGAACCTCTTTGTATACATCTTGTTTGGGATGCTCTGTGCTTCCTGGATTTACATATCTATTTCCTTCACCAAATTAGGGAAGTTTTCCTTCATTATTTTTTCAAAGAGATTTCCAATTTCTTGCTCTTTCTCTTCTCCTTCTGGTACCCCTATAAGGCAAATGTTGGGCCTCTTGAACTTGTCCCAGAGGCTATTTTTACTATTCTCATTATTTTGGATTCTGTTTTCTTCTTGTTGCTCTGATTGGTTGTTTTTTGCTTCCTTATGTTCCTTGTCATTGATTTGATTCTCAGCTTCATCCACTCTACTGTTGTTTCCCTGTAAGTTGTTCTTTATTTCAATTAGTGTATTCTTTGTTTCTGACTGGATCTTTTGTATGCTGTTGAGATCCTCACTAAGTTCCTTGAGCATCCTTATAATCAGTGTTTTGAACTCTGTACCTGGGAGATTGCTTATCTCCATTTTGTTTAGCTCTTTTTTCTGGAGTTTTGATCTGTTTTTTTCATTTGGGCCCTGTTTCTTTGTCTACTCATTTTGGCAGCCTCCTTGTGTTTCTATATATTAGGTAGAGCTTCTCTGACTTCATGTCTTGGAAGTGTGGCCTAATGTAGTAGGTGTCCCATAGGGTTAGTAGCACAGCCATCCTTATCACACAGCTGGGAATTCAAGGTGCACCCTTCTCTTGTGGTAGAGCCTGGGTTACTGTTGGCATATCAATGGCAGGGATTTACCCAGGCCAGACAGCAGAAGGAATTGGCTATGGCCACTGATGACCAACCTCTGTCCTTTGTTCAGGATCTGCTGTGCAGGGGCAGGGTGGTGATGCTACAATGGGGTCTGTAGCAGTACACTGGCCCTGGGGTTTCCCAGGTGGTACAGGCCAAGGTTAGCCCCTACCTGTGTTTTGCCCGGGGCTACCCTGCCTGAGCTGTAAAGCAATCTGAGATGGCTGCTATTTGTGCTGTGTTTGGAGATTCCCAGGCAAAGGCAAGCAGTGAATCTACTAGCCTGGCTTCTGCTAGTGCAGGTCCTGAGGCTCACTGAGGCCAGCTGTTGCTCATTTGAGAGGATTTAGGAAGTTGTAAAGAATGAGCCAAGACCAGCCATTCATATGGAAAAGCAGCTTGGGTGGGCCTGTAAGTTGGATGGGGCAGAGTCTCTGGGGATCTCCAAGGTGGGTCAAACAGTGTTAGCCAGGTGGCACCAGCCTGCGGGCTGTGGGAGGAGGGTTTAGAAAAGGGCCAATGGCCTTTGCTCACCCTGATGCCAGACACTTCAGTGTCTCCCTGTACATCACTGGTGCCTTTCAACCTGCTACCCTGGTGCTGGAGCTCAGAGGGAGGGAGTCTGAGTAGGTGAGTCCATCTGTGGATTTTTTAAGAGGAACTGCTTGGGGCTCCAGAAGTTTCTTCCACTGAGTCATTCCCGTTGAACGGGCTGAGGGGCCTTGTGTCAGGCTCGGACTCCTATCTCCCAAGATATCCCTCCCGAATTTTTATACACCAGACATGAGTGAAGGACCAGTTGGTTCCGCGCCTGCACCCCTCCTACCAGTCTGGATGGATGTGGTTTCTTTAATTCCGTAGTTCTCAGATTTCCATTCAGCTCAGTGTCTGACAGTTCTGAGTGATGGTTGTTCTACATTTTAGTTGTAATTATGATGTGGTTGTACAAAGAGGCCATAAATAACTTTTCAAAAGTCAAAGTCCAAAAGACAAAGGACTGAGGTTTTTTTAAAAAAGATACATTATAGAATATGAGTAGCCATGTTCATCCTCAGAATAGGAAAAAATCCTTTTATCTAATCTTGTTCTTTTAATTATATCATAAAACACAGAAATTAACATTCAAATGGGTTTTACTTTCACCTGAAAAACATCCAAACATTTAATATACTAACGATTACGATAATTCCTTTTTCATTCTAAAAGCACTAAATATAAACATTTTGTCAGCTGTTATACTGTTCAGGCTGAGACTTCATTCTGTCTATTAACTAGTCTTATTTACTGAGATCATAAACAAACACTTTCATCATCTTGCAAACATTGGTGCCCACTCTGGTGTTTTTAGGGAAAATGCCTCATAACTCTTCTAACATATGGGGTATACTTAAGTCCCCTGGGAGAGTTCAAAAAACACTTCCTTAACCAAGGTTTAAGAAATGCTTTGGTGAGGGCAGCCCCAGGCTCTGTGTGGCTTGATAAGCTCCATGAAGCTAGAAGACTATGGATCACGGGAAATGATGCCATTAGGCTGGGTTCCCCAAATTCAGTGAGGATGATGGGATCTTAGGTGACACAAGCCAAGGGATAACGCTTATCTTCCAGAAACAAAATGGACATTGTCACCATAATAGGCAGTGGAGTCACAGCAATAAACAAAATGACTACCCACGGAAATGACAGTTTTGGCTAATTGACCACAGTGTTCCTAGCACTAAAATAAGACAGGCACTCTATCTAATTGTTACCTGATTTGCATAAAAAACCTATAGGTCTCATTATCAGAAGTAGGACTTAACACAAAACAGAGTATTGGCCCTCAACCAACTCTCAGACTTAAGCTAGTTCAGACCTAGTACCCCCCTGAATAAAGAGGATGGGTCCTCAAGAAACATGTGACCCTTTACCAGGGTAATCATGTACTGGTGAAGGGAAGTTAACCACACTTATCAGGGGTAACTGGACACTGAATATGAATGGACTCCAATCCTAGAGACCTAAATGTTATTGTGGTTCACTAGTTAGGGTAGGAGTTTATAGAGGTCAGGTGATTACCTAAGTTTTTGCTAAAGTCTATCTCCAGTGGGCCTAGGAGATATCTGAACCCACCTCATAATTTTCTCCCCAGTTTTGAATGTGTAGTTAGAAAAGACAAATGCAGAAAATGGCACAACGTCTATATTGGTTACCTGACCCATGGAGAGAGGGACTTACAGAGGAAAAAAAGCAAGTGAAAAATAGTAAATCAAAAGTAATGCCACCTTCCTTGAGAGACTACAGAGATTAGTGCCTCTGCTAGGGACTTACAAGATAAAGGGGTGGTTATTCAACTCACCTATCTGGCTTGTGCAGAATACAGATGGACCTTCAAGAATGACAGTACATTACTGCATGTCTAATCACATGTGACTCCAGTATAGCTGTAGTTAAAGAAGTAGTTTCATTGATGGAGCATATCAGTACATTTCCTGGCAAACGGAATGCAGCTATTTCTCTTATCCTCTTATTAACGACCACCAAAACAGTTTCTTTCAACTGGCAAGGCCAGCAATCCACCTTCACTGCCCTACCTCAGAGCTGTATCAGCTCTGATCCTCTCTCATAACATAGTCTGTAGAAATCTTGATCAACTGTCCTTTCCAGATGACATTACATATTCCACTTAGTTCTCTACCAAGATACCATTTTGACTGCTCAAGTTCAAGCAAGTCAAGTTTGGCAGGTCCTCACAGAATAGTGGTAAAGTAAAATCCTCCCAGTAGACAGAACTTCAAGTAATGAACCTGACTGTCATTTTGGCTGAGAAAAGACATCACCAAATGTACAAATATACACTAATTTATGAGCGTTAGCTAACAGTTTGGCTGAATAGTCAGGGACTCAAAATTAACACAAGTGGAAAACTGGTAACAAGGTGATCTGGGCAAGAGTACGTGTGTGAACAGATCTCTTCAAATGGTCACTGTGCCCAGATCAACTTCAGTATCTTAATAATGAGGAGACCAAGAGGAGCATTCTGTGGACATCAGCCAGCATCTTTCTCCAGCCACCATTGTCCGTACAGCAAGTGTAATGGCACAGTCAAGGACAAAAAAGGAGTCATGGCAAATGAATAATACATGAGCTCAGCAACACAGACTTCCACTCACCAAGGCTAATAGGATTACAACCCCTTGGTTGAATGTCAAATCTATCAGTAGCAAAGACCAACACTAAACCCATGATACGTCACTACTGTCTAGGCGGACCGGCCAGCCACATGGTGGCAAGTCGTTATACGACGTCACTCCCATCATGGAATGAGCAACGCTTTAGTATGAGCAATACTAAGGTATACACTACTCTGGATACAGGTGTTCCTTCCCTGGCCATAATGTTTCTGCTGAAGTCATCATTCATTAATTTGAAAAATACCTTGTTCACCACTAAGTATTCCACATAGCACTGCTTCTAACCAGAGAACTGATGGTACACCAAATAAAATACGGAAATGGGCTAGTTTTCATAGAATTCCTATGGTCTTCCTATGTTTCTCATCCCTCAGAAGTAGCTGGCATACAGAAGAGCAGAATGGCCTTTTGAAGATTCATGATACTGGATGGATGGCCACACTTCGTAAGACACGGATAATACCCCCCAGGAGCCGTGTGCTCTGAGTCAGCAAACCACGGATGCTGTGTTTCTCCCATAGCCAGGATTCACAGATCCTGGAGTCAAATGTTAGAAAAGGGAGTGGTTCATCTCACTATTACGCTTAATAGTCCGCTAGAAATGTCTGCTTCCCCTCTCAGAAACTACGGACTCTACTTGTCTAAATCTGAATTCCCAAGGGTGAAATGCTTCTACCATGGGACACAGCAATGACTCCATTAAAATGGAAGCTAAGAATGTTACCTGGTTATTTCTGGACTTTTTTTTTTGCCAGGAAACCAAAACACAAGGAAGGACAATTGGTCTTAATCATCAAGGGAACTTGCTTAAGAAAGAGTATGTCCAGAATGCAAGACAGCTCACAGGGGACCTTAGTACACTCACGTTCTGTGATAAAAGTTAAAAGGCCACCAATCCCACTTCCAGGTATATATCCACAAGAACTGAAAGCAGGGTCCTGAAGAGATATTTGTACACACATGTTCATAGCAGTGCTATTCACAGTAGCTAAGAGGTGGAAGTAACCTGAAGTTCCATCAATGGATGAATATATAAACAAAATGCGGTATATGCATACAGTGGACTATTATTCAGCCTTAATAAAGAAGCAGCTCCTGTCACATACTGTAACACAGATGAACCTTCAGGACATTATGCTAAGTGAAATAAGCCAATCACAAAAAGACAAATACTACATCATTCTGCTGCATGAGGTAGCTAAAGCAGTCAAATTCATAAAAACAGAGAGCATAATAATGGTGTGGAGGTGCTGGAGGGAGAGGGAAAGGAGACGTGATGGTTAATTTATATGTAAACCTGACTGGGTCATGGGCCTAGATTTTAGTTAAATATTATTTCTGGATGTGTCTCCAAGGATGTTTCTGGAAGAGACTGACATCTGAATCAGTAGATTAAGTAAAGCAGATTGCCCTCGCCAATATGTGTGGGCCTCATCCAATTCTTCGAAGGCCTGACAGAAAAGGCTAAGAAAGAAGGAATTCTTTCTGTTTTTAAGCTAGACATCAGTCTTCTCCTGCCTTCGGACTCAGACTCTCACTGGAACTCGCCCCATCAGCTCTCCTCTGGTTCTCAGAACTTCCAAGTGAGATGAGAACTAGACCATCAGCTCTCCTGGGTCTCCAGTTTGCCAGCGGCAGACCTTAGATGTCTCAGCCACCATGACCATGTGATTAATGACCCCATGAGAGAATGCTGAGTATTCTTACTGAAGTCTCTCCCCTGGATTTCACAAGCTGAATCTATGAGCACAAGGAAGTAGGGCAAGTTTGTTTTGGTAACCTCAGTGAATTAGGAGGAGGGAAGAGGACAGAAGAAATTGGCAAATGACACCAGAAGAGACCTGTGTGTGCTGCTACTATAGGCGTTCTCAGCTTGTCAGTAACTCATTAATCTCTAGTTAAAATGTGCCAGCCATGAGGTACACCCAAACAATTAAAATTCTCAAGAAAATAGTTGGTATAGGCGATAATTCTTTATTACAGGAAGAACAGGAAGCAGAAAAGTCCAATTTCTTGTCCTGATTTCCCTAACAGCAGTCCCTGAAACTGCCCAATTTCTGGGTTATATATACATGCCTAAAGGCATCAAACACTGTTACTGTTATTTCCGAGGGTCCTTCGGCCTCTCCAGGAGAAAGAAAAAGAATATCTCTGGAATATTATAAATGACTTCCTCAAGGAAAGAAAGGTTGAAGAAGGTTGGAGGGCTCCGTCTCAGTCAACACAAAAGTCAACCACCCTGAGGAGGACCCAAGACTAAGCCACAAGAAAAACTTTCTTTTATGAACCTAATGAAGGAAAAGTCACCTTCTATATTTTGCTAGCATCCTCGAGCAGAGGTGAACTGTATTAGAAGAAATACTTGAGGCAGAAAGACTACATGGGTTCAAAGTGGAAAAAGATTTCTCCCCTTACACATCCTACTGTTAAGAATTTCTTCGAGAAAAGAAATGAGATAGAAGCAACTAGAGTACTTCAACTTCAGGGGAAAGTAGAAATAGGAAATAAATATCCCTGACCAAATAAAGTGACTCTGTCTTGTCTAATGATAGTAGGCAATCAAGGTGACATTTCTAGGACCCATGTAAAACTAACTGTACATCTTTTCCACTGAAGGTTAATCTTCCTGGTGACTCCTTACAGGTTGCTACCCAAAAGGCTGCTATAATTTAGAGATTCTATGACTATCTTTATAACCTCAAAAATTTAAATGCAAATGTAATGTAGACCTTCAACCTGATATTAATTCATTCATGCTCTTATTCGGATTCAACAAATATTTAGTGAGTATTTGCTTTGGGCTAAGTATTGTTCTAGCTGATTAAAATACATTAGTAAATAAAAGAGAAAAAGATCCTTGCCCTCTAAGATCCTTTAACCTATAAAAATTAATCAATGGTGCTTAACTTTCTGTGTCAACTTGACTGGGCTACAGCATGCAAATATAGCTGGGAAAACATTATTTCTAGGTTTGTCTGTGAGGGTATTTTGAAAGAAATTAGCATCTGAATAAGTAGACTGAGTAGATTCACAATCACCAATGTGGGTGGGCATTGTCTAAGCCATTGCTTCCCCAACCCCCTTAACAGACCAAAAACATGGAAGAAAAGCAAATTGTCTTTCTTCCTGAGATGGGACTTCCATCTTCTTCTACCCTTGGACATCAGAGCTCCTGGTTCTGGGGCTTTCAGACTCCAGAACTTACACCAGCAGCCCCAGGTACTCAGGCCTTTGGATTCAGACTGAATTATACTACCAGCTTTCCTGGTTCTTCAGCTTACAGAGGACACGTCATGGGATTTCTAAGCCTCCATAAGTGTGTGAACTATTCCTATAATAAACCTCTTCATTCATATATATATGTACACACACACACACACACACACACACAGGTACCTATCTATATGTATACAGATAGGTAAAATATATAATCTATATTATATAAGATATATAATATTTTTCCATCTACACAATATATACATTTATATAGAATATATACATATATCTTATTTGGTCTATTTCTCTGAAGAACCCTGACAATACAGGTATAATGATAAATGCACCAAATAATATATTATACCACAATAAGTGCTATTGGGGGAAAGTAGAGCGGAAAAGGGACAGAGGTAGTAAGGCGAGTGGCATGGGAATGGGTAGTGGGAAAGCTTTCTGGAGGTGAGATATCAGCAGAGATTTAAAGAAGATGACAAAGAGAGATACGCAGATATATCTTATCGAGGTGAAGAACTTTCCAGGTAGAAGAAAGGGTCAGCACAAAGGTCCCCAAGGCAAGAGCACCTTGATGTGTTCAAGGTATGTGAGAGGCCAGAGTGGCCCAAACAGAGGAAGTGAGACGAGGAATAACAGGTCAAAGGGATGATAAAGGATAGAAGCAGGCCTGTGGGTCTTGCACACCGTAGCTAGCACTTCAGCTTCTACTCTTAGTGAAAGGCAGAACGCAGCAAGGTTGAGGGCGGAGGAATGACATGCTATAACTTAGGGTTTCAAATGACCGTTCTGGTGGCTACACAGAAAACAGACCATGGAGAAGCAAGGTGGAGGCAGAGGGCCTGCCAGTTATCGAAGAGGAGAGGAGGCATCAGGAAATCAGGCGTGAACTGTGGTGCTGGTCCCTGGGGAGGACGTCAAGTTAAAGCCTCCACCTAAATAAATTCCTGACCGTCTTGGACTAACTGAAACTTTGCCTTATCTGCTCCATGAAGATAAGGTGATAATTACTCTTGCTTCAGAAATATTTTGTAATGTAGAGGATCACCAAATCTAAAGAAGACAGAGAATAGAACATCCCGCAACTGCTGTCAACTCCGGACTAAAATTCACTCAGGAAAATAATTTTCATTCATTGCATTTTAAAGAGCAAGTCAAAAAAAAAAAGAAACAATTTTGTAACTGTTCCTTTAACTTTCTACATAGACTAATTTTCCTGAAATGAACGTGGCGGGGGGGGGGGGGGGCAGTATATATATTGAACTGAAAGGTATGAAGAGGCAACAAAAGGGGGTAAAGCACTATTGCCGTAAGTGCAAATCAGAGGCTCTCTCTGGAAAGCTCTTCCCAAATAACTGAACTAATTTTACAGCTAGTTCTAAGGCTATGCTGCATCACATAGTAAAAATATGATTCTATTTGAAATAGTTTTTTTCTCAAAGATGTATATACACTGTGAGATACTATGCACATGCTCATGTACATACATATACACATACTGGATACCCTTGAATGAGCCTAAGATAAGTTTTAAAATTACTTCATTTAGGAGGAGCAAAATATTTGGCCATCTTTGTTTAGCTAAAGCCAGGCCTAATTCAGTAGGCGATCTTAATTGTTTAGATTCTTCCATAAAACATTAAGCAATACAGTTTATTATATATGCCCCTCTTGATGAAGTAACAAAAACCCAACCTCAGCTGGTGTAAACAGAGAGAGAGTCCGTTACAGTTACAGAGGGCATTTCATGGAAGTCAAGAGCAAGAATGAAATCAGGTCCCAAGCAGCTATGTGAATCAGGGTATTGGCAGGTAACGAGATGACACACTCAGAAGAGAGATATATTCATCAAGAGAGAACTTACTGAAGGAGACTATTTACAGAAATGTAGACAGGATAAGAAAATTAATTTAAAAATATGATGAGGCACCAAGAACGAGCAAGAGCAGAAAATCGATACCATGCCTAAGTCTAAAGGGTTGAGTTGACAGACGGTCGTCACCATAGGCCGGTACGACCCACCGCTGTGGGAGAGGACCTGCCCAA
Source organism: Macrotus californicus (assembly GCA_007922815.1). Classification (NCBI taxonomy): domain Eukaryota; kingdom Metazoa; phylum Chordata; class Mammalia; order Chiroptera; family Phyllostomidae; genus Macrotus; species Macrotus californicus. The sequence continues at coordinate 3,161 of VMDR010024840.1, read as the reverse complement.
CAGGAGGCGGTGCTGCTGAAGGAAGCCACGGCCAGAAATGCACTGGCCCACGGGAAGCAGAGGAAATGAATACCCTGACTTCCTTTTTCCTTCCTTTCTTCCTCTGTCCAAATACCCAACCAGAAGCCAGAGGCCCAAGGGGCCCCGATCACGCAGTTTACAGAGGTCAGCCACCACAAGGCAAACCAGACGGGAGGACAGTGGTTCTTGGTGGGTCAACTGGGAATAACCTGTTCAGTATGAACAGAGAGACTTCTCCGAAATAGCACAAACGTCACGAATTCAGCACACAGTCCCTTTTCCAGAATGGTTTCTCTGTAATGTATACAGTGTGCATACATATGGGAAACTAGGAAATTTTAAAAAATGGTTACTAAAAGAATAAAAAGAAAAACCTTAACAGAAGACAATTCTTTTTCTGTAGGCTTAGTAACAGCTTGTGAGTTGCTTTGTTATCAATGATTTTAAAATTCAAGTGAGACATGACTTCACTATTCTTAGCTTTCTTAACTCTGAAGTAATGTTTAAAATAATGTTGAGGTATAAGATATGCTATTATAATAATTTAATCATTTAATGCTTCTTACACCATTACACAATGATACATCTCAAGAGTAAAAACAGTACCATTGTAAAAGTAAATTTTATCCTCCAAAGCTTTATCTGAAGCTTTATCAAATATATCTGAAAACTGGATATCCATATTTTTTATTCCACTTTTATATACCTTGATTTTTCCCACAGTAACAAACCATGAAACAAAAAGAAGTTACACATTAATTTCATAAAATTACCACTAAAAAATATGAAGGGTAAAAGCAGACCCCAGTAGATAAGAGCAAAGCATGTGAAATTTCTAAGAGCTCACCAACAGCAATTCGCAGGTGCCCTAGGTAAAAACGGGCCTTGATCACATCCTTTTGCTCTTTCTAGGACTACAAACTTGCCTGAACCTGAGAGCTTCCTAACGAACTCATTTGCCAAATATCTGTTTGATTCTTTAAAAAAAAAAAAAACAGAGCCCTGGAACTCAATTTTGAAGTGTAAGGAATTTCATCATATGTGCTTTTTGAAGAAGATCATTGAGTCAGAACACGGCTAAATAATTCAAGGCGGGCAGATGGCAAGAGAGGCTGAAGCAGAAAAGCAAAGGCAGTTCAGTCACAGCCACCCCAGCACAGAAAACGGCAGACACACAAAATTCGAGGGAGCAGAAATCGCGGACAGCATTCATCAGCCAACCAACGCTCTCGCTGGCTCCCCAAATATAACCTCCTAGTGTACAATCTTTATAGTTCTTTATCATATTCAGTGCGCTAATACTAAAACCACAACGTTCTACCTAAGCATTTTTATCCAGAGAGAATAAATATAGGGCAATAGGAAAGGAAGGAGAAAACCAGCTTGGAAAGCCACATGTAGAGTGTGCGCTGTTACAGCCTGTGTCCTACATAACCTTTTGAATGCATGACCTTTAAGTTGCTGAAGGTTGCCTCAGAATTTGGCTCAGTTTGATCGAAACATCTGCTCCCCTCGCAGGTATACTGTGAGGACTTTTTTCTCAGTTGGATTCAGAACACAGCAAGTGAGCCCTTGCCTGTCCAATCACACAGATCCCGACACTTGTAAATCAAGTTCTGGGAGGACAGCAGCAGGTCCACATTCCATCACCCGTTCTCGGCCAGCTAGGCCAACTGACTGCTGTGAGGACTGTTCTTATCATGTCATCAGCTCAAAACACGGCGAGATGAGGGACTAGAAGAGGCATCTGCAGAATTCCCAAAATGTAGGGACTTTGGAACACTGACAGATGCATCTGTCATTTTATACCTTCAACTAACCTGATGTCCACTGGCCCGACACAGTAAAGCTGTCCAGGATCGATTCCAATTCTTTCACATTATTTTCACACGTCTCTACGAGAAAGGCCTGGTGCTTCTTAGCCTTTTAATTAGGAAAAAAAAATTACACATAATAAGGTCACACATAAGAGCTGTAGATTTTTTTATGTGAACATATGCAGAACAATTAAGGATAAACAAGCTAAAAATTACTCCATTCAAGTTTATTATTAATAAACCTCTTTCTGTCTTAATCATATCTTTTACCTGGTTTAATGTAGCACTGTATAAGATCTCAGTAAAAATTTACTGAAGCCTTAGTGCCTGACACTGTTCCCAGTACTTCATATACAGTAATTCTTTTTATTCTTATAACAACCCTATGAGGGAAGGACTATTATTATACCAATTTTACAGATAAGAAAATTGAGGCACAGAGGAATTAAGGAACACTTTAAAAGATCATGCTGGCACTCATGTGGCAAATTGCCAGCTAGCGGTCAAGAGTGAATGTAGAAAGACCAATTAAAAGGAACTATATCACTCTACTTAAGAGGTGATCATAGCTTAGGCTAGGGTCTTAGGAGTGAAAAGGGGTTTATACACCAGAAAGACACTTGGAAGGTAGAAGGGCCAGACCTTGCTAACACTGGATTGGGTTAGATGATGTTGATTGGATTAGACTTGACTGGATTGGGTTGAATTGGATTAGATTGGATTGGATTATTGAAAACTATATTGGATATAATTTCACTTACATGTGAAATCTAATGAACAAAATAAATAAACAAAACAGAAAGAGATCCACAGATACAGAGAGCAGACTAACAGCTCTCAGGGGGGAGGGGGTTTGTGGGACTGGGTGAATAAGGTGAAGAGATGAAGCAGTACCAACTGTTAGTTGCAGAACAGCCACAGATGAAGACTGCAGCACAGAGAATGCAGTCAACAAGGTCAAGATAACGGCACATGGGGACAGGTGGGTGCTTGGGGCAGCAGGGGAACCACTCAGTAGAGTACATGGTTTTCTGGCCACTTTGCTGTATATCTGAAACTAGTGCAGAACAGAAGTGAATATAAACTGTAGTTGAATAATTAAAATTAAAAAATTAAAAAATAAATTGGGAAATGTTACTTCTCCAATTTTATTCTTTTTTTTATATATATTTTATTGATTATACTATTACAGTTGTCCCATCTCCTCCCCCCAACCCCCTCCCTGCACACCCCTTACCCCCACACTCCCCCTCTTTAGTTCATGTCCATGGATCATATATATGAGTTCTTTGGCTTCTACATTTCCTATACTATTCTTAACCT
>VMDR010024839.1:0-14803 GCA_007922815.1 Macrotus californicus | reverse complement strand
AAAAAAATAAATAAATGTTTTTACAACTGTAAAGAAACATCTCTCTAGATGCCCTCTGATAATTTATCCATACATTTAAACTTCTTTAAAATAATTTCTTTGGAAAGGTGTAATTTTTTTGGCAAACATAGATCCCTATTTAGTAAAGATTTGGGATTAAATGAGCATAAAACAAGAGGGAGGCCTAGGTTAGGAGGTCCATGCACTGATACTAATAAAAACAGGAACATTAAAAATGAAGGGAGGACTTCTGGTCAAGATGGAGGCATGTAAACACACAAAGATGTAAACATACTTTGCCTCCTTACACAACTACAGCAAAAATTACAACTAGACTACAAAACAAATATCATCCAGATTCCTCAGAAAATCAAGCTGTTGAAGCCCAAAAACCAAGGATTTAAAGAAGCCACATTCATTCAGATGGAAGGGCAGAGATGCACAGAGACACAGCAGAATGGGCAGTTGTGCATTCATGTGTGGTGGATAAAAATTGGGAGGGATATTTTGGGAGTGAGGGATCCTTGCCCTAGACCAGACCATCCAGCCCAGGGTTCCAGCACCAGGAAAATAAGTCCCCATAACATCTGGCTATAAAAACCAGTGGGGGGTTGGTGAAGCAGAATAAACCATGGGATTCTAAAGAGACTTCTCTTAAAGGACCTACCACGGACTTAGGACTCACACAGACCCACCCCCTCTGAGATTTAGCACCAGGACAACAGGTGGAAGGGCACAAGTGGCATATAGGAAGAAGGAGAGGAAGTGAAGTGACTGGCAACATGGCAAGTGCGGGAGACAACTTCCTTCCTGGCAATCTCCAGAGGTCAGGCAGCGGCATTGTCCCCTCTCTGAGCTCTCCCCCACACAGAGCCACAAAGTGGTAAAATGTGTTGCCCCACCAAGGAGATTTACTAAGACAGGAAGTCAACACACCTTTACCTAATACACAGAAACAAACACAGGGAGGCTGCCAAATTGAGGAGACAAAGAAATATGGCTGAAATGAAATAATAGAACAAAACTCCAGGAAAAGGACTAAACGGAATGGAGATAAGCCATCTATCAGATGCAGAGTTCAAAATACTGATTATCAAGATGCTCAAAGAAATTATGGAATAAGAAAGTGAAAAAGCAACAGCATAAAAAAATACAGGCAGAAATGAAGGTTGCATTAAATGAAATAAAGAAAAACCTACAGAGAACCACCAGTGGAGGGGATGAAGCCAAGAATCAAATTAATGATTTGGAACATAAGGAATAAAAAGCATTCAACCAGAATGGCAAGAAGAAAAAATAATTTAAAAAAACAAGGGTAAAATAAGGAGCCTCTGGGACATCTCCAAACATGCTAACATCTGAATCATAGGGATGCCAGAAGGAGAAGAGGAAGAGCAATAAATTGAAAACTTATTTCAAAAAATAATAAAACTTCCTTAATTTAGTGAAGGAAATAGACACACAAGTCCAGGAAGCACAGAGAGTCCCAAAAAAGATGGACCAAAAGAGGACCACCCCAAGACACATCATCATTAACTGCCAAAGGTTAAAGATAGAGAATCTTAAAAGCAACAAGGGAAAAGCAGAGTTACCTACAATGGAGTTCCCATACGACTGTCAGCTGATTTTTCAAAAGACATGCTAGAAGGGACTGGCAAGAAGTATTCAAAGTGATGAAAGGACCTACAACCTAGATTATTCTCTCCAGCAAAGCTATCATTTAGAATGGAAGGGCAGATAAAGTGCTTCCCAGACAAGGTAAAACTAAAGGAATTCTTCATCACCAAGCTATTATTATATTCATTGTTAAAGGGAACTATATAAGAAAACAAAGATCAAAACTATGAGCATTAAAATGGCAACAAATTCACAGCTATCAACAACTGAAGCTAAAAAACAAACTAAGCAAACCAGCAGAACAGGAGCAGAATCATAGATATGGAGATCATTTGGATGGTTATCAGCTGGGAAGGGGTAAGGAGAGAATGGGGGGAAATGTGCGGGGATTAAGAAATACAAATTGGTCGGTGCAAAATAGGGGGAGGTTAAGAACAGCACAGGAAATGGAGAAGTCAAAGAACTGATATGCATGACCCATGGACATGAACTAAGGGAGGGGAATGCTGGAGGGAATGGAGATACTGGGCAGAGGTGAGCATAGGGGGAAAAATTGGGATAACTAATAGCATAATCAATATAATATATTTACAGAAACTGAAAGGAGCCAGTCAAAGGCTATAGAATCAAACAACACAATTATAGATTTCACAATAGTTATAGCAATACAGTCTCAAATGAATAATCCTTTATTTAGTAGGAGGGATTGGCGTTTGTGCAGTATTCTTTAGTTTAATTTCAATTTAGTGTATTTTTGCATCACTACAGATTGATCTATTGAATTTGTCACAGTGGCCTTGTTTCTACCTTGATGTGTTTAATACCTGCTGGATCAGAATGCCAATCAATTTAGTTTAATTTCATTAAGTTTACTAAAGCTTTTGAAATTAAAGTCACTGCTGACATTACCAGTAACAAAATATAGGTAACCTACTCTCATATATTATTGTTCCAGAAAATAGATTGGCAATATATATTCTTTCTAACATTTTCTTACTTGCATTTTTAAATTCCCTTAATTATTTACAAGATGATAAATCATTTAACATTTTAAATTCTAATTATCTGCATGATCATTGCTTAGTATTCTGTGCCAAACTTTAAACTCAGCACAGATTTAAGTTCTTACTAAATAGATTTCAGTTAAACTCCTTCCATCTTTTCTAGGTAAGAAATGGATTGTGCTTTAAAAATTATATTGTGCATTCCTTTAATAAATACACTGGGGAGTGGTTCATGGCAAGTGGCTTTCTAATTCTCTGGTGCATTGGAGTTCTCAGAAGAGTCACAGTGCACTTGGCATTTATACGAAGTATAATCATTGTTAAGATTTTTTGAGTAATATATTTTGCAATGAGCTCTGTAATAAGCAATTACGGGATTCAGTTTGCATTATTAACTGATTTTATTAACTACCACTTATGCAGTATTTATAAATATTTCTTGGAGAACTCCAGTTTTATTTACTAAAGATAGAATCAAGAAGAACACTAGTGAACTACTGGTTCACTACAACCCTTTTAGAGGAGAAGAGCAGAGTATGTCATTTCCAAAACCACGAGTGAATTCAGAAAGGGAGAAAAACATCAAACCATCAAAAATTGGTTACTTGATTCCTTTTGTTCCTTCACAGCAGGGGTATGTAAGCATTACTACAGTTTTCTGTGGGGAAATTGAGCAAGCAGAAGTTTGTTCTAGCACGGCGGTTTTCAACCGGTGTGCCATGAGGATTTTTGAAACATGAGGACCTGACTATTTAGTCAGAGGCACTGACCTCTTTTCCCTCAGATTGTCAAATAAAAAAAAAAAAATGACAGCAGCCAACACGATAGCTATCCAGTGTGAATGAATCAAAATTATAACATTTTTTTGTCAGATTGGCAAAAAATAGAATACATTTTTTTTGATGTATTGTAGCATTTTAGTAATTACTTTATGTGTGCTATGAGATGACAAAGGTTGAAAATTGCTGTTCTAGCATATGCCGCTCTAGAACTGAAGAGGTTTTGGTTACGTAGGGTTCAAGTTATCTTTGACACATTTTGCAGGTTACTTACAAATTCCTGCCTAAACATAGGAATCTTTTTTTTTTAATCAGAGAGCCTAACATCAGATTTTAATCATATCTTAGACCCACAGGATTTTAGGTTTCCAACAGGCCACCTGTCTCAGACATTTAAAAATTCACAGGACAGATGGGGAGGTGAAAGAACGCGTCCTTGGGTAGAAAAATTCATACGTCGCAAGAACATTCACAAGCAGGGCTAGCCAGTACATCGCACACATAGCCGGGATTTGCCCAGTGTTAAGGTATCAGAGTCACACATTTCCCTTTAGTAGTATAAATACAGAATTCATCTTTTATCTCCTGTTCTCGTGGTGGGCAAGAGAGAGAAAAAACTAGCTTATAAAACCTGTTGTTCAGGTGAACCATGAATCAAGAGGTAGAAGCAGGGCTATATTTCACATGAACTTTCCTAAATCTGCAGTTTGTGGAATGTGGGCCCTGTGTCACACTCCACAGTTGATTTTAGGAAGCTGGGGTCTGGGGCTGGCCTGTCTGGGTTTATATTTCTTCCCAGGCGCTAACACATGGCCTTGGCAAACTCCCTGGTGTCCTTGTGCTTTGGGTGTCTGACTGTAAGATGGGGATATGAACAGTCCTTGGTAGAGTATTTAGGGTGATTACATGAAGATATAAAATATATAGGGAAGGGATTGCTGGAGGGAATGGAGATACTGGGCATATATAAAAATGTGCCTAGAATAGTGCTCGGCATTGAGTCAGTGTTTAATAAATATTAGCTATTAAATATAATTCTAACTTCTTGTGAAAAGCGAAAGAGGGACTTAACGTTTTTATTTGTACTTGGAAACTTTTTTAAAACAAATTCTTTAAGAATTTCTCATTCACATTTATGTCTTTGGAAGAGAATCAGTTCCATGACAAGGCTGAGGCACAGCATTCAAAACCAACGAGCAGTTGAAGCATCAATGCCTTGTGCTGTGAACTGTGCTTGGTCTGGCATTACTTGAGAATGTTAGAGAACCAAGTTCTCAAACCCAACCCCAGAAACCCTGGGTGGGGCCAGGAAGTATGTTTCTTCTCAAGTGCTCCTGAAGACTCTGATACATGCTGAAGTTTGAGAGCCACTGGTTTAGATGAGTGTTTGTTCAGGGTCTGCTGTATTTGTTCTGGATAGGAGACAGAGAACCTGAACGTGAGAAATTAGATCCCTTCTCTAATGGTCGTCTCAGTGGTATGTGTGTGTGTGTGTGGGGGGGGGGCGGACAAGAAATATGTAAAGAAGCATAGAAACCCAAGGATTTCAGACAATGGGTGTATGAAATACGAAACACGGAAATAGTGTGGGTTAATGCCTGGGAGTATTGAGGGAACCTGAGGTAGGGCATTCATGGAATTTATTACATCGAGGTTAAACCTGAGTCATGAGAACAGTAAATAAAAAATTAGTGAAAGAATGATTCTGTCAGATTAAATACCTAGTACACAGGCCATTAAATGGGGATGCCTTAAAGAAGAAATCAATTCTTAGTCTATTAGTAATTGCTATGGGTAAAGAAAAAGGATATTAATTAGAAGGACGGTAAATTTGATTACCGTGGACCATAAGGAAAGGGGTTCATCATCAGGTTTTTGATAGGCCCTTCAAGTCATTCATTGTACTTTCCCATTTAATTTTGCTTATAGACCCAGTACCATCATACATCCCCAGTTCATTTATCCACTGAGGGACCAAACTCACTTCGTGAGCTCTGGAAGCTGCATGGAGTGGACAGTAACTTGTGACACATCTGATAATTTCTGATAATTTGAGGGGCTGTGGTTATCAATGGACTAGGTAAAACATTTTCTTTTGGAATTACAGGTATCTAGTTAACTTTAGATTTCCCTGGTTCATAACTTAAATAAGTGCCTTTGGTATATTTTCATTGCCCCATACATGTGTAAATTAATGTATATAATGTCTGATTCTCATGTTAAATGACTATCACCTCCTTCTTGACTAGTGTGCTAACTGTAACATCCACAAGAAAAATCACCCTAAGCACAGGGTGAAGACAATACTGACTTCCAATTTTAAGTGCAGGGGGCAAATTTGTCTAAATTAAAAACAAGTTCAACAATTTTAGATTTTTAAAAATGAAATTTCATGTCAATATTGTACATAAGAGAATTACAATTAGCTAAATTTTTCATTTACAGTGGCGAGACTGAGAGTAACATGCATACGTATAAAACTTTCTTTTCTCAATCACTGGCTGATACGTCAAGGTATAAAATGAGAGGTATTTTTACATTCAAACCCTGGCGTCTCCACTTGTCTGTGATGCCATGACTGAGCCAGTTACTATTTTCTGTGCTTTAGTCTCATCATCTGTGGAGTGGGAATATAAAGACCTTTCTGGGTTTATCAATCCAGTTTTGAAATATTACAAACATTTAAACAAGCGAATAAGTGATCGAACAGTGGTAACTATGTTATGACTTTTGTAGGTTTTAGTGAAAACTCTGAATTAATATTTTAAATGTGAGTCGAAGAAGAGTCTGTGTCTTTTGTCCATCTTTCAAGTATAAACTGTGTATTTTTATATAATTTATTTTTATTGTTGTAAATGTGATGACTCTTTCTCTAACTTTTTTGTTTTCTAAAGCCACATAACCTTAGGACCTTTTTGAAGTCTGCCTTCCACAGTAACTTCTCCCCGTGGTTTTCAGTTTCACCTTTGAAGTTCCGCAGCGTATCCACTGGCTGGTTGGTGTTCCCTTTGAGACATTTTTTATCCCACTTTCTAAAACTGATATGTTTAGTTCACTCACCCTCCTGACAAATCTTTATTGTAGTGCAGATTGAAGGAGTGTGTTCCCGAGCATATTTTGGAAAGTATATGGATTCAATATTTATTAACATTTTTCCAATGTCATTTTATTAAAGTTCCGCTTCACCTTTTCCAGCAAGTGCCAGACGTTATTTCTTTACAATTGTAATACATACTTCAATGCACATCTCTCACTGATGAGGGCATTTTTATTTACAATTAAGAATTTCTTAAGAATTGTAAATAAAAGACAATCATGATGCTTGGAGTTAACAATAATGTTTAATCGTCTGATCATTTAAAAAATAAAGAAGGCTAAGTATGACTCATTAAAAATTATGATGAATTTGGTGTCTGTCAACATACCTTTCTGGATCTGGTTTTTATTTCCTTTCAGACACTTCTCATGCTTCTGACTTGACTATCCAATGGCTTCAGTTTCTTAACTCTTTCCAGAACTAGCAACCAAACGTGAACTTCTTGTTAAAAAAGTACTAATAGTGGTCCAAGAGGAGTGCCTGTACCGCAGCTGACTGGGAAAGCTGCCTGCTCGAACCTCTCCTTATTGGTCCCTGTAGAAGTGGGAGATGGTATTAAGTATGTACATGTGTCAGAAACATTATTTTTCAAAATTTTGCTCTGATATTTTCCACCCAGATAGTATCAGTTGTCGGTTCTGTCTTTGTAAACTACAAGTGGAATCGAATGTTGGGTAGATTCTGGACAATGTCAGCAGGCTGTTTCTTATCTGGTAGGACTGGCTGCTACACACCCAACACTGGAATTCTAGAAAAATATATATCCTTGAAATCATTTCTGTTGACAGAGAAAGAAGTCCCAGTGACACCTCTTAACCATAAAAACCTGACTCACCAACTACTTACACTTTTTAAAAACCATGCAGTATTAGTTTAGCTTGAAATTCTCTGCGCTCCTCATTCATTATTTAATCTTATTTTACTTTTTTCAGACACGCTGTCTGGCCTATTGTGAAGCTTCACACAGCCAATTACCTCAAGGTGTTTAGTTCATTTATTATTGAAAGCATAAATCTTGTACAGGTTGTCCACAGATGACCCTCTGAGTAGATGTAGTAAATGCCTTTCATCCTGCGGCCTCAGTGCTCACATCCTGCCTGCTGAGCTTGGCCGGCCAGGCAGGGGCTGGGACGTGTAACATACCAGAGCTAATTGTACTTCACTTTCTGTGTAAAGGAGCGTGTGAAAAATGTGCATGTAGTAGCAAATTCTGAGTCGAAATTTAAATGAATAGAACCTTTTGAAACAAAATGCACGTTTTATTTACATTGAAATAAGCTATACAAACTTGACTTTCTTCACCAATATGTTTTGTGATTATTCAGGAATAATACAGAAAATGCTGCTGTTGAATAAAGGGGATCATGCATTTTAAATGCAGAAATCCTTTTTAGAGACATTATTAACTATTGTTATAGTCTGGGTTATATTTCTATATTCCAGAGACATTTCAACTCTGGTTATAGGCTGGATATTGAATTTAGAAATTCATTTAAGGTAGATCAGAGTGACAACATGCTTAAGAATATTTGTCTGGAAGTATCTTCTGTCCGATTTGTGGTCTGTGCCCTTGAACCCATTTTCCTCTCCTGGCTTACTTTCAGCTCTGTGTTATGATACCATCAAGGGCCAGTATGAATGACTTGGAAAAAGGCTAGCTTAAGTAATGTGGGGATTCTCCTGATGGGTTTATACGCCATTAAGAGTATCCTACGCGGAATGTGCCAGGTATTTAACTAGGGACTGGTACTAATTTCAGAGCTAATACTGAGCTGTTCCACATCAATGCTTTCAGCAGGTGGCTTGAACTGACAGTGTAAAGAAAAAAGTGAGAGAAAATTACCATTGTACTTTAGAATTTCTCTGATTGAAATGACTGATTATACTGTCAAAGGAGCACTGGGAAGCTGGCAGGGTTATGGGGAGTGAAGAAGTGACAGAATTCTTTTAGAAAGAGCTTGTCTGTTGGTTTTTGCACAGCCAAATATTTCAAAATGATGATAAGGTTTGATGTGAGGCCTGAAGTCACTGCATGTGAAAATCCATATGTTCTCTCGTTCATTTTTTAAAGCTCATGTGTTATGGAAGGGGAGCCAGTGGTTTTCTCATGACTGCTTTTCTCTTGTAAGACAAAATATTAAAACACTCTATTCAAATGCCATCGGTAAATGTTGAATGGCTTTTTATATTTTAAAACTGGTTTTTATAAAGATGTCAATTTTGTTAAGAAGTTTCACATATTGGAAAATGAAGTAGAAAACAGCAAATGAGTCAAGATGGAAACAGTTTGTTCTCCGTAATCAGTCTGACATCATGCTCTCACATGGATCTCTTTAAAAAGAAATTCTGTCAGTCATCCTTATTATTCTTGGTTGTCTTTTGTCTCTTAAATTCATGTTTGTTTGTTCTAAAATGTTATTATTTTAATATTTTAAAATATCCTTTAACTGGATAATTAAAAACAATTAGAGATCCTGTATCCTGGGAGCTGCTAGTGGAATAAGAACAATGGAAGGCAGTATATACTGAGTACCTGCCTCACACCAGGCGCTTTACTAGGTGCTTCCTGGTGTCTCACTTAATCTCCACAATAACTACATCAAGTAATTTTCCTTCATATCCCCCATTTTACTGATGAGCAAATCAAGGTACAGAGAAGTTGAGTAACTTGCTTGGTACCCAGAGTTGTGAGAGGCTGAGACGGGGTATGGTCTCTCAGAGAACCCCAGTGCCCGTCCTCTGTGACAGCAGAGAGGGGGGAAGCTGGCTGCAGTTGGCTCCCCCCCCCGCACCCCCCATCAGTGTGCTGACTGCCTTCTGTACTGACAACAGGGAATTAATACAATAATTTCCCTTTTCATGGTTATCCCATTATGAATTTAATAGAACTTTTGATACAGAGTCATGAGAATTCTTAAGGGAATGGTTTCAAATGTGGAAAAAAAAAGTATTGAAGTGTTCTATAAAAAGTACAAAAGAGACAGTTTAGCAGAGTGTAAGTTAGGTTTGGGGCATAAAAAAAATCAGTCAGGATAAATGGGTCAGCATTCATCATTTGTTCAACAAATACTTATTGTACTGGGTGCCAAGCGCTGGGCTTGGCCTGTCGGAAAGCCCTGGGTGATTTATTTTTGTTGGGTTGACTCCCTGGTGGGATTATTCACAAACAACCTTTCCATGTAAATAGGAAGCTTTAATTGCAGAAGAGAAGGGTTAAAGTCTTTCTGGGTGGACTACGGTGCAGGAGTTTTGTTTCATTGCATAATCGTGTAGGCTCTCCTCGTATTCTCATTATTCTGATGCAGCCTAACAAACCAGCAGGAAACCGCATTCCATGGGATTTCTATGGGGACTACAGAGAATTCGTTCCAATGCTTACAGAGCAGCGGCTTGTAGCTTAAAGTAGCTTCAGGGCTAATGTGAGGAGCTGCGCAGTTCCACTTGCTACTGAACTGTAAAACTGAAAGCATGTGCAGTGTAAATACAACAATGTCAGAGAATCATTCCTAATCTGGAGACCTTCTCAGAGCATTGGCTGACTCTCTGTTATTGGTGAATAAGGGAAACAGGCAGGAATTTGAAATATTATGCCATGCTGAAAATGTGAATACCTGTTTATTCACTTGCTTTAAAACTTACTCTTTTTTTTTTCAATTGGAGGTATATAGAAAAGAAGAGGAAATGCTCTTAATTCCTTCCAACCTCCCACCACCCCAGTTTGTAAAGTACCTGGCAAGCGGAGCCGCACTGTCAGTAACAAACTTACCCAGCCTAGGCTTCTAGAGAAGAAAGGAGTCTGTACTTGAGGATGTGTGATGTCTCTATCCTGTCTACACTCTGTGCAGCTACCCAGTTTTCAGAGTGTAGTTGGCAGTGCCTGGTTTTGCTAGCATGGGCATTGCACAGTCTTCTTCGGCCACGTGACAGATTTGGTGGTTGCCTGCTGCGGCCACTCTGACACACCTCTCGAGTTTCTCCCGCTGCTGCCCACTCTTTGGTGATGCCTACCTGCACGGCCCGCTTCACGGGCTTACATCCTGTGAATCAAAACCCAAGCACCCAGACAGGGAGATGAACGTATACACAAGGCCCTCCAGTTGTTTTAGTTCTCTGCTGTCATTCTGTTGAAATTTGTAATGTTTTTTCGTTTTGCACTGGAGGTATTTTTATTTTGCACTGGGTTCTGTGAATCACATAGCTGGTCACGTTTGTTCCACGAGCCTGTTCCCCTTCTCTGCCCTTAGTACCAGAGGGGGCGTTCTTCAAGGACCAGCTCAGGGGCTGCCCAACGTGGAGCCTTCTAGCTCCTTTTGTAGACAGGAGTATCTGTTCCCCTTGTGTGTTCCTCAGTCACAACCTGCATCACACCCACCTTGAACTCACGCTGTGCGCTCTGTCTCTCTCGTGATGTGGTGGGCTGCGGGAGGGGAGAGCAGGTGCCCTCCAAGAATCCTCGCCCTCTTCTCCCTCCGTATCCCAGCCCAGTGGCTTTCAGTACTCCATAAATGCTTGTTGAATTGAAGTGAATTAACTAATTTGCCCTTTTATCTGAAAGAGTAAAGAAATTTACATTTAATATAAGGCTCTTTTGATAGACATATTGCCTTCATTTCACTTCTCTTCCGATGCAGAATTATGGCGCTGGCTCCCACGGAATGGCTAATGTGAGGGGATGGTACACATTTGATTCTTCCTCACTTATCAATTTAGGGTGGGGAAAATATAAATGAAATCATTTCACTAATTTTAAGACATTTAAAGAATATGGAAATTGAGCTTAGGAGGAAAAGGTTAACTAAGGTTAAAGAGAATGCTCTTCATTTCGCTTAGCATATCACTAAGTGGAGATTTAAAGGAACTGCTCTTTTCTCACCAAATTTCCCCATACTGCTCCTGGATTTCCTTTCAGCATAAATTAAGTGAGATGTTGTAATGGGTTTAAATCATTTTAATTTTGCGTGTTTCATAAGGGTTCTCTTTTGTAGGGAATAGCTTACAATACGGTTCCTTGAGCCTCTTGGAAGAATAGAATGGGCAGTGCTTGTTGTCTACACGGGAGGTAGAACCCCAGCGACCTAGTAACCCGGGCAACACTAGGGGCTTGTTTATCAGTCACAAATGAGAACATGGTTGGCTCTACCACAGAAACTTTGAGCACAGGAGCCACAATTGCCTGCAGAGGCTGCATACATTCTCAAACTGTAGGCAAAATGTGTTTTGGGTATATTCCCATCTTCTTCTGGAAAGAAGGCTCCCAAAGAATCTTCTCAAAGTGTTTAAGAGGATTTGAGAACTAGTAAGTTTGCAGAAATAAAAAAAAATGAATGAATACACACACAAATACATTATAAAGCTAAATTTAAAAGTCTATTGAAGATCAATTCCTGTTGAACATGAATTTGTACTATTGAAATCTGAAATCTCTGGGCTATAAAATGTGGTATCCATTGACTATTACACAATTATTTTTCTGAAAATAGAAGAAAGTACTAATCTTCTAAGTATAGATTTATGTACTTATGTATAGATTAGAGTCTTAAGTCCTGAACTTTGGCTGGGTTTTGGATGCCCATTTGTGAGTCATGTGACATTAAGAACCAGAGGGATTAGGCAAAACACATTTCCCTTATGATGCCACACGATAAAAAATAGCTAAGTGCCGCCGCTTTCAGAGGAAAAACTCAACTTCTAGCCGGAGTTATTCTTGCATATGGAAAGTTTAAGGCTGTGCTTGTGGCAGATATGTGCAGGAAATAATATGTTTTCCAATAATGAGAATCCTTGCTTAGAAATGAGAGAAACAGCTCTGGGAAGGGGCCGCGTTCTGGAGGCGTGGTTCTCCTAACCAAGCTTCTCTCACAGCTGTGAGTTGCTTCTGCACCTCGGTGGTGGCCTGGAGGGGGATGACAGTCTCGTCTAGTTTTTGTGGCTTGGTTTTTCATTTAGCATTTGTTTCCTTACGTGTTTTCTTGTTGATCAACCACTGGGTCCTCTGAGCACACTTAGGATCAGGGCAGCCATGGAAGAGTCCACACTTCCTTACAGAAACTCCACTCTGATCATGTGGGACCCATCTGCCTCTAAAATATACAAATGTTAAAGTTGGTATGAACTCTGAAACCAAAAGCCCTGGGATAGTTTGAGTTCTCTACAGTATATTTTAGAGACCACTTATCTACCACGTGTGAGACACAGCACTAAGAGCTAAAGGGCATTCACAGGTGAACAAGACTGGCCAGGAGGAAAATAAGACCCCGGACATCTGACCCTGGATACTTCCAAATGGAACAAATCAACAAAAACTTTCTACAGACACGGACCTCACTTCAGAGGGGTGGCAATTTACAATTTTACAAAGGATTTTGAGTTTACGCTTAGAGTCATTTCCAAATTGGGGCCCCAAGTATAATAGTAAATAGGGATCACCATAAAGATCTTGTAGCCACACAGGACACATCTCAAGTTGCCTGTCCTCATCTCTCTGTCCTGTCTGTGTAGTTGATCCAGAGTTCTCTGGTGGGACCCAGCCAGTACAGAGGATGCTTTCTGATTGCATTTGTCTCCTCTAGTCCCTTCCTTTGGGTCTCTGCTGTATCCTGGTCCCCATTTCATGGCCGAACCCTGTCTCCCTCTTATCTTCCTACCATTCACATGTTCCTTCCTCCTGCTCCCTCCCAACCATGGTAATCTTTAAGTCTTATAATTTAAGAAAAGGAAAAATTGGGTCCTCCTCAAAGAGGGGGTCCAGAGAAACGATCATCTTTCCCATTGGGCTGTGAGATGAAGACATGTTGTGACATGAGCCCTTCCTCTTAAAGGATATATATATTTTTCAAAATCATGCTTTCAGAAATGCAAAGTAATACTTATAATGCAGAGTTGAAAACTTTAAAACTTTATAAGAGAACATTTGGGGAGTTTTGTAGCCCTCTGGTGGAATGTCAAGAGAATCTGGAATAGGAATATTTGAGTATTTTGATTTTAACTATTTTCAATATGACTGAGTAATATACATTAAGAAATTAGCACTCTTTTCTTTGAAACAGCTATTTTGTTCACATATCTGTAGCTGGGTATATCAACTTTTAATTTTAATACTTACAGTTCTTTCATTGCTATAAACAACTGTTTTATTCCAAATTCAGAGAGTGAATAATGTGTACAGTATTTAAGAAAAAAATTGTCTAGCCCTGGCTGGTGTGGCTCAGTGGATCCAGCACTGGTTTGTGAATCAAAGGGTTGCTGGTTCGATTCCCAGTCAGGGCACATGCCTGGATTGCGGACCAGGTTCCCAGTCGAGGGCACGTGAGAGGCAACCATGCATTGATGTTTCTCTCTCTCTCTTTCTCCCTCCTTTCCCTTCTCTAAAAATAAATAAGTAAAATCTTTTAAAAAATTGTCTATGCTTTCTGTTTTTATTAGGATTTTATTATGTGATTAATCATAGAAATTTAAAATTGGGGAGATGGCAAATAAGATGTTTGTAGGTTATGAATACAGAAAGACTGCCAGGTTTGTAGAGTGCTATTTTGCATCTATGTTATGTAAATGAGCAGTTGTAAGCTTTTGTGTGGAAGCAATCTGACATTGAGGAAAGAGCATTGAGTCAAGGACAGACCTGAGTTTTGGTCTCAGTTGTATTACCCCATAAGTAGATACAAGGTTCTGGAGAGGTCACAGACTTTGCTTGGAAGGTGAAGACATATTTATTATTTTATTTTTATTTATTGACTTAAGAGAAAGAGAAAGAAACAATAATCTATTGTTCCACTTATTTATGCACTCATTGGTTGATTCTTGTATGTGCCCTGACCTGGGATCGAACCCACAATCTTGCCATATGTGGATGATGCTCTAACTGACTGAGGTATCCAGCCAGACATTCTTCTAATATGTGTTCTATCTAGTTCTGTGGTTTTAGGATTTTTGACATCACTGTGAGTACCGGAAAGCCATTCTTTGTCAAATCTTTGGGAGAAAATGCACATTCATGATAGTACTGGATGCATAATTAGATAAATTAATAAAAAGCAAAGTCTTCTAGCATAGTGAGAGTCCGTTGATGGGAGAAGTGCTTTCACTTTTGTATTCTAAGTCTGACAGAGTGCCTGATTCATAGCAGTCACTTAAAAACTGTTGATTGAATAGAAAACGTTTTCTAAGGTCTCATTCAAAAGTTAAAAATTGCATCCAGAATAGATTTGTTAAATGGTGTTCATTTTGTCTCAAGAGTTATCTACAAATGATTTTGTTTACCACCTACAAATAATTTTTGTTAGCGTAGATAATTTGCCTGGTAGGCTTTA
>VMDR010024838.1:0-14802 GCA_007922815.1 Macrotus californicus | reverse complement strand
TATGCTAAGTGAAATAAGCCAGGTGGTAAGGGAGAAATACCACATGATCTCACCTTTAACTAGAACATAATCAACAAAAGAAAACAGCAAACAAAATACAACCAGAGACATTGAAATTAAGAACAATCTAACAATGGCCAGAGGGGAAGGGGGAGGGAACAGTGGGGGGAAGGGTTTCTAGGAAATGCTATAAAGGACACATGGACATAACCAAGGGGGAGAGTGGGAGCAAGGGAGGGGGGTGAGATTGGCTGGGGTGTGGGTGGTGGTGGGGGGGGAAATGCAAACTGTAATTGAACAACAATAAAATAATTTAAAAAAAGAAATAAGAATACACTAATTGAAATAAAGAACAACTTACAGGGAAACAACAGTAGAGTGAATGAAGCCGATAATCAAATCAGTGATCTGGAACATAAGGAAGCAAATAGAAACCAATCAGAACAAGAAGAAGAAAAAAGAATCCAAAAAAAACAAGGATGGTGTAAGCAGCCTCTGGGACAACTTACTTTAAGCATTCCAACATTTGCATCATAAGGGTGCCAGAAGGAGAAGAGAGAGAGCAAGAAATTAGAAATGTATTTGAAAAAAATAATGAAAGCAAATTTCTCTAATTTGGTGAAGGGAATAGACATGCAAGTCAAAGAAGCACAGAGAATCCCAAACAAGATGTATGTAAAGAGGCCCACTCCAAGACACATCATAATTAAAATGCCGAAAGTTAAAGATAGAGAATCTTAAAAGCAGTAAGAGAAAAGAACTTACCTACGAGGAAGCTCCAGTAAGACTATCAGCCGATTTCTCAAAAGAAATGTTGCAGGTTAGAAGGAATCGGCAAGAAATATTCAAAGTCATGAAAACCAGGGAACTACAGCCAACATTCCTCTACCCAGCAAAGATATCATTTAGAATTGATGAACAGATAAGGAGCTTGTGAGACAAGAAGAAACTAAAGGAGTTCATCATTACCAAACCATTATTATATGAAATGTTAAAGGCAGTTATTTGAGAAAAAGAAGATCAAAACTATGAACAATAAAATGGCAATAAATACATATATCTTGGAACAATTGAATCTAAAAAACAAATTAAGCAAGCAAGAAGAACAGAGACAGAATCATAGATTCAGAGAGCATTTTGATGGTTATCAGATGGGAGGGAGTATGGGGGAATGGAGGAAGAGGTGAGGGGATTAAGAAATATGAATACATAGTTACAGAATAGCCATGGGGATGTAAAGTACATTATAGGAAATGAAGTAGCCAAAGAACTTATATGTATGACCTGTGTACATAAATAATGGTGTGAAGATTGCCTTAGGGAGTTGGGGGAAGCTGGGGGAAGGTGAGCTAAAGGGGAAAAATTGCAACAATTGAAATAGTATAATCAATAAAATATAATTTAAAAATACAATAGCATTTTACTGAGTAGCATCTAGGTGCAGTGCCCCGTTTTAGGTACTAGAAGATCAGATAAACAAGACAGACTTGATTCCTAATCTTTTGAGGTTAACATTCTAGTTGAGAAGCCAAACTTTATACAATTAATTAATTATGATTGTGACAATTGCTACAAAGTCAAGAGTGTTGTAAGGGATGGAGGAAAAGTTAAGATTGCATAGGAGAAGGGAAGGGAAGATTGCTTCCGGATGTGGTGTTTTGGGAAGAGCTGAAGGCAAGTAGCTGTGTCCAGAGCCCTGAGGGAGAGGAGAGATAAAGCTGAAGAGATAGATTCTGGCTACATCCTGTATGGCAGAGTAAGCTTAGCTGGGAATTCGGTCTTGATCCTGAATGCATGGAAGCCATTGTCTCAGTAAGAAACATCTAAACCTGTAGAGAATTTTTATGACTTTATTTGAACCCAAAATGACAGCAGTTGCTGGAAGCAAGATCTCAAATGCTCTGGAAAATAATAGTTTACAGTTTCTTTTATGCATTTGGAATTAAGGTGAGAACATAAGAAAGATTACATGGAGGTGAGAGAAAGAAAGACGGGGAT
The DNA here is from genome assembly GCA_007922815.1 of Macrotus californicus. Lineage (NCBI taxonomy): Eukaryota > Metazoa > Chordata > Mammalia > Chiroptera > Phyllostomidae > Macrotus > Macrotus californicus. Next base: position 12,804 of record VMDR010024838.1, on the reverse strand, counting down.
TGGATTACAGGATAGTTAAAATCATATATTCTTGAGGGGAGTTCTGACATTTCAAAAGTGTGTTAACCTAGATGCTCAAAAACAATGGATAGGGCTGGTTTAAAAACCTTTCACTTAAGAACTTATAGGCCTAGGGTATGACTGCCCAGTTAGAAATTTATGATTCATTACAGTTCCACTTTTTTCTCCACACCATTGATGAGTTTCCTAAGACTATTTGTCTACCTGGGACTGTCTGTGGTCTGCCTTAATGAATGAGATGCTGGGGGAATGCAGACCCCTTGCAGGGAAGAGGTCATGAGAGGACCTTTATATTGGCCAGAGAAATGGACCAGGAAGTGCAGCTTGCATGGGCCTCCCTCTTTTCTTTTACTCAAGAAAGCAAAACCTACTAGTGCCTGCCAAGATAAGGTGTGGATCATTATCAACTCAGCTTTCTCCTGACTTTAAATTTGCAAATACTACTCCTAGGCAGAAAACATAAATGCTCACTAAGACCTGGATTTGAACTTTAGGAAAACCCAATAAAGTTAATAAGTAAAAAGCCTTTCTCCAAATAGCTCAGGGCTTACCCATCCTACCCATGTTACATCTTCTTTTGGCCTGAGTACCAAAATGTAGTTTGGGATGAGGTTTTTACCAATCTGCATGAATTGAGAAAACTAATGCATAAATATATAAATACTTTCCTACATGCAAGTAAATTACCCACAGTTGATTCTTGGGAAATACTTTTATTTGGAGATTATGTCCTTCCATATTTTTTTCTTTTCTTCAAGGGTTGGGTAATTTATTTTTTTAAATTATATATTTTTTCAAATACAAATTAAAGTTTATTTAGAAAGTGACAGAGGTAGAAGAAGTGAGCCATAGAAGAAAGGAGCCAGCTGGGCTGTGTGAACTCAGGAAACAAGTTACAGAGGTGAAAGAAGGGCTCTTGGAGCTTAGGAGAAAGGAAGTCAAAGAACCAGCCTAGAGCAAGGAAATTGGGAAAGGTGCAGGTGCTCCAGAGAGAGTATGTCTGGGGAAAGAAGGGGCTGGGGAAAGGCACAGGAGAAAAAGAGAGAGAGAGAGAGAGAGAGAGAGAGAGAGAGAGAACACCACCCAAGATGGTTGGATAATTTAAATGCCATGTTTTTAATGGAGTGATGGCAATAGCACATGGTAGTTGTCTTTCCTAAAATATACTCAATTAGCCAAATCACACATTGATAATTCTGTGTTGACTTCCTCACATTCTCTCTCCTCACCAATTTTATTCTTCAAGTTTTAAGTAACCAAGATCTAAATGATTTTAATTAAATAATAGAGCCATTGTTACTGAGGGGAAGAGAAAGGTGAAAATATTATCATTTGGTTGCTAAAAGAGCCACCCAAGAAGGACAATAACTAGGAATTTTTAAGATTTTGATTCTAATTGCTAAGATTTAATGCCCTGCTTTGTACTAACATTCAGTGGTTTAAGAGAGAACATTGTTTCTTGAAGCAACTGTCTACCTGGAGTATCTAAGGAACTGGGGAGCACCTAGGTCATTTTACTTAAAGAATCAGGCTTCTCCCTACCCAACTTTTGGCCCCTTCCAAGCTGTTTCCAGTGGTTTTTCCATACAAATGGCCTGTCTTGGCTCATGCTTCAGATTTCCTAAAATCTCTCAAACAAGCAGCATCTGGCCTCAGAGTGCCCCAGATCTCTCACTAAGTGTCCCTAGGTCCAGCACTAGCAGCACCTGGTCTTGGTTTGTAGTTTGGCCTCACCTGGGCAAGTTCAAGCCCGGCACAAGCAGCAGCCATCTGCATACTACTTTGTAGCTCATGCTGGGTGGTCCTGGGCAGAACACAGGTAGCAGCTGATCTTGATCTGTACCTCCTGGGAGGCCCCAGAGACAGCACACCCTGTGGACAGCTTCACACCACATTGAAGCATCACCACCCAACCACCTCTACAAGAGACACACTCAAGGGGTAGACTCAGCAGGTGCCAGAGCCTCACTGAAATAAGCCCTGCTCCATGAGCTGGGCTTCTGCATAGCTGATCCTCCACGGTTGACAGAAGTCAATGGTCCATGGTCACAGCCAGTCCTTGCAGCTGATCAGCCTGGGGGTAAATCCTCTCATTGACATGCCAAAAATAAAAATCAAGGCTGAACTGTAAGAGGAGGTTGTACACAACCCACATGGTGGACACAACTAGAGTGCCCAGCTTTGGTGATTGGGGAGGCTGTACCATGGACCCTATAGAACACCTACTATATTAGGCCACTCTACCAAGCCAGGGAGACACAGCAGCTTTACCTAATACACACAAACAAACATAGGAAGGCTGTGAAAATTAGGAGAAAAAGAAACATAGCCCAAATAAAAGAATAGAACAAACCTCCAGAAAAAGCAATCTCCTAAATGCAGAGTTCAAAACATTGTTTATAAGAATGCTCAAGAAACATAGTGAGAAACTCAACAGCATAACAAAGGACTAGTTAGAAATGAAGGATACCCTAACTAAAATGAATAATTTACAGGGGATCAATAATAGAGTAGATCAAGCCAAGAATCAAACAGTGATTTGGAATATATGGAAGCAAAAAACACCCTATCAGAATAGCAAAAAGAAAAAAATAATCCAAAGAAATGAGGATAGTGTAAAGAGCCTTTGGGACAACTTCAAGCATATCAACATTCACATCATGGGGCTGCCAGAAGGAGAAGAGAAAGAGCAAGAAATTGAAAACCTATTTGAAAAAATAATGACAGAAAACCTCCCTAGCCTGGTGAAGGAAGTAGACACATAAGTCCAGAAAACATAGACAGCTGCAACAAGATGAACCCAAAGAGGCTTATACAAAACACATCATAATAAAAATGCAAAAGGTTAAAGGCAAAAAGGGAATCTAAAAGCAGCAATAAAAATGTGGTTTGTTACCTACAAGGAAACTTCCATAAGACTGTCAGCTTATTTCTCAACAGAAATTTTGCAGGCCAGAAGGGAGTGGCAAGAAACATTCAATGTGATGAAAAGCAAGGATCTACAATCAAAATTACCTAGCAAGCTATCATTTAGAATCAAAGGATATATAAAGAGCTTCCCAGACAAGAAAAAGTTGAGAGTTCATTACCACCAAACCAGTATTCTATGAAATGTTAAAGGCTCTTCTTGAAAAAGAAGAAGAAGAAGAAGAACAAGAAGAACAAGAAGGTGGAGGAGGAGGAGAAAATATGAACAATAAAATGGCAATAAATATATATCTACCAACAAATCTAAAAAAGCAAAATAAATGGACAAGGGGACAGACTCATAGATACAGAGAACATTTTGAGGGTTGCCAGATGGGAGGGGGAGTGGGTGAAAAAGGTGAAGGGATTAAGAAGTACAAGTTGGTTGGTACAGAATAGTCATGGGGATGTGAAGTACAGCATAGGGAATATAGTTAATAATGCCATAATTACATATGATATCAGATGGTGGGAGATTTATCAGGATGATCACTTGGTAAGTTATATAATGTCTAATCACTGGGGTGTACTTTTGAAACTAATATAATAATGTATTGTTAATTGTATCTGAAAAGAAAAAGAATCTGGCTTGTGCTAGTATCACTGAGACTCAGGCTTGTGTTAGTGTCACTGGAGACTTCTGCAGAGAGATAGTAAAGGTAGAAGTCACTTGCAAAAAAGCAGTCCTTGCAAAAAAGGAGTCAAAGAGATGTGGAGCTTCCTTGACCATCTGGGTTTGAATCTTAACCAGGTTTTCCAACCAGCTGCAAAGCCACTTGTTTGTGTGCTTATCAGAGATGTGAAGTTTTATTGATCTGCTTCTTGCACAGTGGGAAATATCACCAGTCAAAATTGTCCTGGGTTATACCTCATACCATTTACAAAAATGAATTCAAGGTAGAGATCACAGACCTAAATGTAAAACCTAAAACTATAGAACTTCTAGAAAAAAAATATAGAAGAAAACCTCTGTGGCCTTGGATAGACAAAGATTTAAACAATCAAAACTGTCGTCTATAAAAGAAAAAGTTGGCAACTTGGACTTCATCAAAATGAAAAGCTTCTGTTCTTTGGAGGACACTATTAAGAAAATAAAAAGAGAAGTGAAAGACCAAGAGAAAATATTTGCACAATACTTATGCAAATCTGATAAAGGAATCATGTCTAGAATATAAGAACACAAGCAATCTAAGGAAAACATGACCAAAAGATTTAAGTAGTCAGTTCATTTAAAAAAAGGTATATTAATAGTTAATAAGCACATGAAAAGATGCTCAACATCATTATTCATTAGGGAAATACAGATTAAGAGCACAATGAGATATCACTGCACTTTGGAATGGCTTAAATTAAAAAATTCTGCCCTGGTTGGTGTGGCTCGTTGCACTGTGTGCCAGGCTGTAAACTGAAAGGTTGCTGGTTTGATTCCCAGTCAGGGCACATGCCTGGGTTGTGAGCCAGGTCCCCAGTTAGGGGTGCACAAGAGGCATCTGATCCATGTATCTCTTGCACATTGATGTTTCTCTCCCTTCTTCCCTCCCTTTGCCTTTCTCTAAAAGTCAATAAATAAAATCTTTTAAAAAATCCTGACAGTCCCGGGTACTAGGAAGGATGTGGAGTGCAATGCTGGTGGGAGTGCAATATCATACAGTTCCTCTGGGAAAATGGTTTGGCCATTTCTTGTAAAGTTAAACATGCACTTATCACATGAGCCAGCAATCCCACTTATAGAAATTTATGAAGAGAAATAAAGACATTTGTTCACAGAAAAACCTGTATTCAGACACTTATAGTTTTATTTATAACCACCAAAGGCTGAAACAACCCAAATGGCCTTCAGCTGGTGAATGAGAGACAACAATTGGGCCATTCACCCCATGGAAGAAAAAGGAAGAAATTATTGACATGTGTAACACACATTAGTCTCAAATTCATTATCCTAAGTGAAAGAAGCCACCCTCACAAGGTCACAGAGTTTGTGATTCTACTTATGGGTCATTCCAGAAAAGGCACAACTATAGGGATAGAGAACAGATCAGTGGTTTCTAGAGGTGAGGGGTGGGGAGAGACGCTTTGACTACAAAGGAGAGGGCAGCAGAAGGGACTTTGGGGAGATCATGGAAAAATTTACATGTTGATTTTGGAGGTGGTTAGAAGACTAAATGCCTTTGTCAAAACTGGGACCTATATGCCACAGAGAGTAAATTTTACTGTATATAAATTACATTTTAATAAATCTGGCTTTTAATTATTCTGGATGAAGAGGTCCCCAAGCCTCTACATTCCATATTGCCTGCTCTCTTAATAGTAATAACCATAAGAGCTAACATCTTGTAGTTTCCAGCACTGTGAGTAATTCTGTGCTTTTCTGAGTGTTCTTTTCAGTACTCAGGTCGTAAGTCTTGGAGTCCATGACTCTTCACTTTCCCTTATGCCCTACATCTAGTCCAACAGCAGATCTTTTGTTTGTGACCTTCAGTACACACGTGTTACTGAATCTGACCTCTTCTTTTCACCTCTGTTTCTATCCCTTCATTCCAGGCGAGGATCATCTTTCAGTCTCCTAACTAGCCTCCCTGCTTCCTCTGCTCTTTGAACTTATTAGGAGATTTTAGATTATGTTATGGTTATGACTCCCAAATCTTCATGATTTACCTTGCAGAGGTTGAATTCTCATTGAAGTGATATGTTCGCTGCAGGCCAACTACAGCCCTGTCCCATATCTCTTCCCTGTGACACCCAGGCTGAAGGAGCAGCCTCCACCTGAACATTGTTGGTAACTGGGGCACAAGAAGCAGAAGCTTGGGATGGTTTCACATTGACAATTAACTGCTTGGCTTGGAAATGACACTTGTGACTTCTGCTCATAGATCATTCGTCCAAGTTACATGTCCCCACTCAGCAACAGAAAGTGTAGCCCATCATATGCCCTGGAGTTGGAGAGCTGGAAATATTTGGCCATCAGTTTTGTTATTACTATGATTCTTTAAAATCTCTTCTTCATACAGTCACAGGGTCCTTTTAAGATGTATATGACAAAGTCATTCCCCTGGTTGAAATCCTCTAATGACTTCTCATGACACTTAGATTAAAATTCAGAATCTTGACCCTCAATTTCAAGACCCACTGGTCAACTCCAGGCACTGACCTTGGGTGATGTTCTGCCAAGCCTGGCCATTTCTAGGGCCTTTCCACCTTTTCTCCCCTAGAAATTCTCATGACCACATCTCTCTCCTCATCAAGCATGTGTTAACCTGGCCCCTCTTTAGGGAAGAACTTCCCGACTAAGACATTGTATGTTGCATCACCTCTAGTCAGTGCCATACCTTATCCTACTTTATTTTTCTTTATATTCTTATCACAACCTGGCATTTCATGATATATTATTAATATTACTACTTTTGCCTGACTTTTCCACTAGAATTTAATTTCTATCAGGACAGTGATTTTGTTTTGTTTCATTCTATATCTCTAGTAAATAGAGCTATAGTAAATGTATAGTAAATGTTCCTACTTGTAGCAGGAACACAAAAATTATTTATAGAATGAATGAAGCACTTTTACATGTGTTACCCCAAATGACTCTGTGAGTAAGACCCATTGTTACCCTACTCTATTTGATAGATGAGAAAACTGAGTCAGTGAAGTGATTTGCCCAGAATCAGGGTCAAAATCTGAATACATTGTCAGCATTTGACTTCCCAACTTGATCCTTAATCTCTCTCTTCACTATGCTCCTTCTAAAGCACATTGTTATTGAAAAGGAATCAGCCAGTTTTGGAGAGTGCTTGAGAGAGGTGAGCAGACAGGGAAGTTGAAAGGGTCCTTTCTGACACAGTATCCCAGGGTTCTCTTAAAGATAGGAAGGTTTGCTGGCTCTCACACACCTAGTTTATAAGTCCATAGTACTGTGAATTCTTGCCAAAGTAGACACGCCACATGTGCCAGAACACAGGGAATGAACACTTGGGCATTTCTCCAGTTTGGGCCTTAGGAATATACAGACTTGGGGGCAGGTCCTATAATGGCATGATTTCTTTCATTGACTCAATAATACCTATTGATGCCTTGAGCCCAGAAATTCCTTACCTAGTAGCTGGTTCTTGATACTTGAGTTTCCACACTTAGAATCAGAGTCATAGACTTGCGGAGGATAGAAAGGAGAGGCAGGACAATTCATCTAGTTTTATCTTTTGAGTTCAGAGGCAAAAACCCGGGGGCGTGGAAATTATGAAATGCTTTCACACACATTGTTGCCCTTGTCCCTCGCAGCCACAGTTGCTTTAAGTGACCATATCCTCCTCAGGAAGAAGACAGTTTCTTAGACTCCAGCAGAGCACATTAGTGGCCCAAGGTCATAGAACTCTGAGCAGGTTTGGAGCTCAGGCTTAAAAACTGAGCTCAAAACCTGCTTTTCTGATTCCAGATTCTTTCTACTATTACCACAAATAGAATCCCTAGAACCCAAACATCCTGGGATTCATTAATTAAGAATTAGATTAAGTAAGAGGCTCACCCATAGGAACATCTAATGTCATGGAGTGAATTGTGTTCCCCTTAAATTGATTAAGGCCTAACTCCCAGTTACTCAGAATATGACTATATTTGGAGGCAGAGCCTGTAAAGTGGTGATTAAGCTAAAATTAGGCTGCTAAGGTGGGTCCTAATCCAATCTGACTGTGGCTTTATAAGAAGAGAAAGAGAAACCAGGGCTATATATGCACAGAGGAAATTCCATATGAGGACATAGCAAGGAGGTGGCCATGTACAAGCCAAGGAGAGAGGCCTTGGGAGAAACTGACCCTGCTGAACCTTTGATCTTAGACTTCCGGCCTTTACAACTGTGAGACAATAGATTTTTGTTGTTTAAGCTATCTAGTCTGTGGTATTTTGTTATGGCAGCCCAAGCAAACTAATACACATATCCCAGATTTGTGTGTAGCTAAAGAGACATTGCCTGTGGAATAATAACCAATATATATGGAGTATTTACTTTGGCAAAGTGCTAAACACTTCAGGTGTTTTAACTCAATGAATGCTAACAATAACCAACCCTGTGAGGTAGGTTCTATGATGAGGTTTCTTTGGTAAATAAAAAAAGTAGGACAAAAAAAGTTACTTGCCCTGAGCTACACATTTTGAAACTGACAGGTCTGGGATTCAAACCCAGGGGAACTGGGCTCCTGATCCCATTCTCTAAAGAATGTAATAAAGTTAGTTTTTACTATTTTTCACATGAGGAAATTGAGACTCAGATAGTTGTCCAACATCCTACAGACAGGGTGGGGTGGAACCATTAATTTCAAGTTCTTTGTACTTAATCACATACTGAATCCCTGGAACTCAAGAATACTAAAAAATTATTAATTGGAGGGAAGGAGAAAGTCCACCTGGAGGGGTAAGAGCAAAAATCTATGTACATGCAAAATGAATTTACAGGGGCATCTGCTATGGAAGGTTGGGCCACTTGAAGAGTGAGGGGAGATGGTAAAATTGAGCCAGAACCTGGGAAGGCCAGGAAGAGGGGGATGGACAAACGACAGAACTCTGAGGAACACTATGTTCCTCCACTCATTTTGGGATTCTCTCCTCCTGTTGCCCCAGGTCATATAACTAGGAAGACAGGGTGTTTTTTTATTTTTTATTTTTAGATTTTATTTATTTATTTTTAGAGAGAGAGGAAGGGAAGGAGAAAGGGAGAGAAACATCAATATGTGGTTACCTTTCACATGGCCCCTCTGGGGACCTGGCCTGCAACCCAGGCTTGTGCCCTGACTGGGAATCGAACCAGTGACCCTTAGGTTTGCAGGCCAGTACTCAATCCACTGAGCCACACAAGGCAGGGCAGGAGGGTAGTTTTGGCAGTATTCATTCAGGTTTCCTTGAATTCAGGTCAAAGTCCACTATTTTCTTACTTTTATTTTTAGTTTTGACAGCTATTTGTGAGGCACTGACTATGTGCCAGATACCAGGTGCTGAACAATACTAGGACAAAGAACACAGCAGGCCCTGGCCCCTCGAATGCAGTCTGGGAGAAATGGGCGCATAAGCAGATAATGACAGCAGGGTGGAGAGGGCCTTGAGGGTCAAATGATGGCAGTCATCCCTCTCTGTTCTTTTGTGTCCTGGCATTGTTCTCTTTCCTAAGCAGTTTACTGGGCCTGTGTTCTCTGTCTTAAGGAAGAAACGTTGAGAATGGAAGCAAAAAGTCCTGTCAGTCTTTGCCTCTTGTGTTCCATCATCCTAACCTCTCCTTAGGGAAGGTGGAGGATAGACAAATGTTTGGAAGAAGGAAGTGGAAGGGAGTGCTTTTTCTGAACAAGAAAAGTCTTCTCAGCTGTTGGCGGGGCGGTGAGAAGACAAGGAGGGGCTGAGGAACAGAGAGCAGAGTGGTCTGTCAGCAAATAGGGCCTAAGGAGGGTGACAAGACATCAAAACAAGAATGATGAGATGCTTTGGCTGGTATAGCTCAGTGGATTGAGCGCAGGCCTGTAAACCAAAGGGTCACAGGTTTGATTCCCAGTCAGGAAACATTCCTGGGTTGCAGGCCAGGACCGCAGTAGAGGGGCACAAGATGCAACCACACATTGATGTTTCACTCTTTCTCTTTCTCCTTCCCTTCCCCTCTAAAAATAAATAAAATCTTTTTTTAAAAAAGTGGGGGGGGGGTGTGTATTTATGCACACAGCCCCCTTGCAGAGAAGAGGGTTCAAAATAAAAATCGAGGGGAGTGAGACAAAAATAAGGAAAGATATTTCTCGCATGTCTGAAATTTACACCTGCTATGTTGTACCAGAGGTAAACCAAAGTGCATTGGAAATTACTGGCCAGCCAGGATTGTCCAGGGAGACTAGTCGGAGAAGGCATCCCAGGCACAGGGCACCACAACTGCAGTAACACTAAGGAGCAGGGGCTCGTGGACCACAAGGTTATCAGTGTGCTGGAACTTAGCATATATGTGGAGTGGTGGAGGGGAGAGGCTGGAGAGGTAAACCCCATCTTAAGGCAGCTTATAAACCTTGTGAATCCATTGGATTTTATCTTGATGATAAGGGTAGCTTATGGACACATTTTAATCAGGGTAGTTGCAGGATTAGTATTGAGTTTTTAAAATATCTTTGGGAGCAATGTAGATAGTGGTGGCTGGGGTCAGATTGAGAATAGGAGCAGAAGACTAGTAAAAGTGGCAAAGAACTGCAAAGAACAAGGAGAGTGTTCATGGACAAAAAGAACGAGAGATTTTCAACAGTAGAATCTCTTGGACTTAATTCGTGATTGGACCTTGGGTGGCGAGGAGGCAAAGGAAGGAGTCAAGAATGATGCCTAGGTTTCTGAGTCAATCACAGTGACATTAACAGATACAGAGTCTTAGGAGGGGAGGCTGTTCAGAAGAGGAGATATTGAGTTGAGGTGTGGATATGATGAATTTGATGTCTCACTTAGGAGGCTTTTGACTGAAAGGAAGAACAACAACTACAAAATAAAAACCCATAAGACAATGAAAAAAATGTATTATTTAACATAGTATAAAGGCCCTGTTCCAGATAAGATACAACTAGCTGGTCATTAGGGATCCAAGTTCTTTCACTTACTGCATTCAACTTAACCCTCAGTGGTACAAATGGTTGTCACCACTCCAATAGCACAACATCTAGAGGACAAAAAAACAAACAAACAAACAGTCTTTAATGTATCTTTTTAAGAAGGAGAAAAAGCTCTTCTAGATATTCCTAGCAATCTCCCCCATCACATCTGACTGGCAGAATTGGGCCACATGCCCACTCTTTAAGCATCCATGGTTTTGGTCAATCCTCAGGAATGGACTGACAGTGGGGGAGTTGACAAGCTGATGGTGGTACACACAAATAGAGATAACTTGGAAACAGATGGATATGAGGATCAGAGGATAGATTTTGGCTGAAGATATCAGAGAGGTGCATGAGAGGAGGGCTGTGGATGAGAACCTACAGGGACAGGGGCAGAGAGAAGAAAAAGGGGCCACATAGAACTCCAGAGATTACTCTTATTTAAGGGGCTACCTGAAGAAGAGAAATTACAATGAAATAGCTGAGAACCTGACTCTAAATTCAAATGGATCTAGATGGGAATTCCAGTTCTGCTACTCGTTAGCAGTATGACCTGGGTGAGGATCCCTTCATCATTCAGAGCCTCACTTTCCTTGCTTGTAAAGTGGAACCACTAAGTCTTACCTCCCAAGGCTGCTGGAAAGAGTCGATAAGAAAATGCTCATAAAGCCTCCCCTGACTTCAGCCCACAGCAGCTTCTCATAGCTGTTGGTGAAAAAGAGAGCCACCTAGAGAGGGTCTGAGAAGGAGTGAGGGGGAAAGCTGGGAGTAGCCCTTAGGATCTGGTGTTATTGGAAGCGCAGGTGAAAGGATTTCTAGGAGGAAAGAGTGGGCAAGTATGTCTTCTGCTGAAAACAAGTTAGGTCAGAAGCAGACTGAAAAGTGCCCTTTAGATTTAGCAATTAGAAGGTCACTGCTATTCTTGACAAGAACACTTTGAATAACATTGGGGCTGGAAGTCAGGAAGCTGGGGGTCAACAGTCAGGATGAGAATTCAAGTTGCCAACATCAACATCCTCTTCACTGTGCCAGGAGCTGCTTCATTTTGAAAACTCCTATTTTAAGTGATGCCTCAAAAATACTCACTTGTAGAGCAGTAAACAATAGTATTCCACAATATGTGAATGTACCAGCTCTTCTGCATCATTTTTATTTTGTGGATAAACCAAAGGTGGCTATTTCCTTTCATTAGAAATATGTTATATCCTTTTGGAGGGTTTGTGTTTACATTATCATTTTATTGCTATGTGGATCTTTTTTATATTACATATTTTGCAACCATAAAAACAAATAAAACCCAAACAACATATGTTCTTCGCATTAAATTCAAGAAGTTCAAATCCCTTATTCTGTGCACTCTTTTGTGGCAAAGTGTAGGACTAGGAAAATCCTAGAAGAACCATGCAATTTGGCAAATTCTCTGTTAATAAATGATAACAGTTGCTTTTGAGAACATTTTGGTCATACAGATCATGTTTGTCAGGGCTATCATTAAAAGCCTAATATTTTTTTCTGTTGCAGAATCCATCCAAGTAATCGAAACATGGGTAGGGGCTAAGTACGGTCAGTGTCATGACCTCCTTCCTGCTCCTCACTTCCCCTCCTGGCTGGCTCAACTCCCCAGTGGATGATCCCTCAGCACTAGCAAGGCTGCAGCTGCTACTGTTTCTTGACTCTGGCAAGAAAAGTGAGCTTGGGGCCAAGTCTATTGTCCAGAGCGCCCCATGGAAGATGGTAGAAGAGAGCACCAAACATCTGGATTGCAACACACAGAGTTCAAAGGTCCAGCATGTGTGTCTGCACCTGGCCTAGCTGTTTAAATGGAGTCGACCTCAAACCAAACACTGGAGCTTATTTATGTGGAGAATTGGATACCAAATATAAATATTAACTTCAGCATCTTCTCCCCACAGGCCTTTGTGACTAAAGGAGGCATGTGAACCACCTACTGGGCATAAACAGCTACCCAGCTCTTCTCTGAATGCTGAACTCTTCTTCCAACAACCAGTTTGAATGTTTGTTAACTTTAATAGTATCACATCTCCACCTGAAACTAATACAAAATAACACTGGATATAAACTGTAATTGAAAAATAAAATTTAAAGTTCTTTTTTCTTTTTCATCCTCATCCAAGGATATTTTTTTAATTACTTTATTGTTGTTCAATTACAGTTTGAATTTTCCCCCCATCACTCTCCCCCCACCCCAGCCAATCCCACCCCCCTCCCC
>VMDR010024837.1:0-14804 GCA_007922815.1 Macrotus californicus | reverse complement strand
TATTATATTAGTTTCAGGAGTACAACCTAGTGATTAGAACTTTATGTAACTGATGAAGTGATGACCCAATAAGTCTAGTGCTCATCTGAAATTGTATGTAGTTATTACAACATTATTCACTATAGTTGTACTTTATATTCCCATGACTGTTTTTATAACTGACAATTTGTATATTGTAATCCCTTCCCCTTTTTCACACATTGCCCAATTCCCCCACCATCCAGAAACCATCAAAATGTTCTTTAGATCTATGAGTTTGTTTCTATTTTTTGTTTGTTTATACTGACTTTTAGTATGTGAAATTATGGTATTTGTCCTTCTCGATCTGACTTACTTCACTTTGCATAATACCCTCTAGGTCCATACACGTTGTAAATGGCAAGATTTTATTTTTTTATGGCTGAGTAATAACATTCCATTGAACATATGTATCACATCTTCTTTATCCATTTATCTATTGATAGACATGATAGTTGCCTAGGTTGCCTTCATATCCTGAGTATTGTAAATAATGTTGCAATGAACACAGGTATATATATGTCTTTTTGAATTAGTATTTTGGGTTTATTTGGATAAATACCCAGGAGTGGAATTGCTGGGCCCTTCTTTGTCTCTTTTATTTAAAAAATTTTTTTGGTGTTTCTTTTTATAATAGTTTATTTTTATTGTAATTTTTCTATTATCATTTATCTCCCTAATACCCTCTTCCACCTCTACACACCCTGCTTGTCTCTTGCTATAGCCCATGTTTTAAAGTCTATTTTGTCTGATATAAGAATTGCTATCTGAGCTTTTTTTAAAATTTCATTTAATGGAATGTCTTTTTTCATCTCTTGACTTTCAGTCTGTGTGTGTCATTCGATGTGAAGTGGGTCTTCTTAGGCAACGTGTATGAGTCTCGTTTTCTTATCCATCAGTCACCTTGTGTTTTTGATTAGATCATACAATCCATTTACATTTAAAGGCAATATTGATAGGTATGCAGTTATTGCAACTTTATTATTCATATTTATAATTTCTTTTTCTTTTTAAAGAGGTCCACTAACATTTTTTGTAATACTGGTTTGGTGGCAATGAGCTTCTTCTGATTTTTCTTCTCTGGAAAGTTTTTATCTCTCTTTTGATTCTAAATAATTGCTTGCTAGGTAACTTAGGTTGTAGGTCCTTGCATTTCATTATTTAATATTTTTTGCCAATATCTTCTGACCTGTGAAATTTCTGTTAAAGAATCATCTGACACTATTATGGGAGCACCTTATAGGCACTACTTTTCTCTTGCTGCTTTTAAGATTCTCTGTGTTTTTTAATTTTTGCATTTTAATTATGATGTGTCTTGATGTGGATCTTTTTATGTTCGTTTTATTTGAAACTTCTGTGCTTTATGGTCTTGTATGTCTATTTCATTCAATAGGGCAGTGAAGTTTTAGTCATTATTTATTTAAATTAGTTTTCAATTCTTTACTCTCTCTCTTTTCTTTCCGGCACCCCTATGATGCAAGTGTTGGTATGCTTAATAGTGTTCCTGAATTCCCGTGAACTATCCTTATTTTTAATTGTTGTTTTTTCTTTTTTCTTATTCAAGCCTATTTTTTCTCTTATTCCCATCCCTTCATACTCCTTCAGTTTGACAACCATAAGCTTGTTCTCTGTATCTATGAGTGTTTTTCTGTTTTGCTTATTTATATTCCACAAATAAGAGAAGTCCTATGGTACTTGTCTTCCTGTCTGACACTTCACTTAGCATACCATCTAGATTCATCCATGTTGTCGTAAATGACACAATTTCATTCTTTTTCATTTCTGACTAACATTCCAATATATATATATATATAATGGAATATTCAATTTTACATGTATATATATATGTGTGTGTGTGTGTGTGTATGTGTGTGTGTATATATATGATCTTTTTTTCTTCTTTCATCTATTCATCTAGTGATGGGCAAGTAGGTTACTTCCATATCTTGATTATTACTAGTAATGCTGCAATGAACAAAGTGGTGAATATATCTTTTCAAATTAGTGTTTTCATTTTCTTCAGCTGAATTCCCAGTGGTGGAATTCCTAGATCATATAGCAGCTCTATTTTTAATTTTGGGAGCAATCTCCATACTGTCTTCCATACTGGCTACACTAACTTGCAATCCCAGCAACAGTGTAAGAGGGTTCCCTTTCCTCCACATTCTCATCAACACTTGTTATTTATTGATGACAGCCATTCTGACAGGTGTGAGGTGATATCCCATTGTGGTTTTAATTTGCATTTCACTGATGATTAGTGATGCTGACCATCTTTTCTTATATTTATTAGCCATTTGTCTGTCCTCTTTGGAAAAGTGTCTATTCAGGTCCTGTGCCCATGTTTTTAATTGGATTTTTTTGTTGTTGTTGCTATGTATAAATATTAGGACTAGTTATTCTATTTCTGAGAAGAATACCATTGGTATTTTAACAGGAATTGCATGAGACCTGTATATTTTTTAGGTATTATGAACATTTTAGCAATATGAATCCATGAAAAGGTATATCTTCAATTTATTTGTATCTTATAATTTTCAGAGTATAGATCTTTCACTTTTTTTTATTAAATTTATTACTAGGGACTTCCAGCCAAGATGGAGGCATAGGTAGAAATGCTTTGTCTCCTCGCACAACCATAAGAAGGAGCACAACTAACCTCAAAATAAAAAATGAAAACTGCCAGAAAATTGAACTGTGTAGAAGTCTGACCGCTAAGGATTTAAATAAGAAATATTATCCAGAAGGGTAGGAAGGGCAGAGATGGGGAGCCAGAGCAGAGAGGATGTGAGGTGGTGGGGGTGGAATGGGCAGTCTCATATTCACATGTGGCAGTTAAAAACCAGGAGGGTCACCTGGGGAGTGAGCAATCTCAGCCCAAGCCAGACTGCACAGTCCAGGGTTCCAGCCCTGGGTAAATAAAGTCTCATAACTTCTGGCTGTAAAAAAACAGTGGGGATTGGGGTGGTGGGAGAAACTGCTAGTCTTTCAGGAGAGTCTGTTTAAAGGACCCCCATCATCCTAGAGCATATGCAAACCCATACACTCTAGGAACCACTACCAGGGCAACAGCTCGAGGGGTGCCCGTTGCATGTGGGAAGTGGGTGAAGTGACTAGAAAGAAGGTGAGTGCTAAGAGAGTGACATTGTTCCCTCTATGACCCCTCTCCCACTTGCAGCACCACAAAGCAGTGAGGCAGTTTGCCTCACCATGGTGAATACCTAAAACTCTGGCCCTTACAATGTAGCAAGTACACCAAGACGAGTCAAAGGATGCTCAGAGAATTCACTGAGTATGGCAAATGCATAAGGGAAAAAATGAAGGCTACACTAAGTGAAATAAAGAAATATACACAGGCAATCAACAATAAAGGGATGGAAAGCATGGTTCCTCAACAATTTGTAACATAAGGAAGAAATAAACAGTCAACCAGTCCAGAATGCAGAAAAAAGAATTTTAAAAAATGAGGAGATAATGAGAAGACTCAAGGACATCTCCAAAAGTGCCAATATCCAAATCATAGGGATGCCAGAAGGAGAAGACAAAGAACAAGAAATTGAAAACATATTAAAAAAATAATGAAAGGAAACTTCCCTAATTTGGCAACAGAAATAGACATACAAGTGCAGAAAGCACAGAGAGCTTCAAACAAGTTGGAGTCAAAGAGGACCACACAAAGACACATCATAATTAAATGCCAAAGCTTAAAAAAGAGAGAACCTTAAAAGCAGCAAGAGAAGAGAGCTACCTACAAAGGAGTTCCCATAATACAAACAGCTGATTTCTCAAAAGAAACTTTGCAGATAAGAAGGGACTGGCCAGAAATATTCAGAGTGATGAAAAGCAAGGACCTACAACCAAGATCACTCTATCTAGCAGAGCTATCATTTAGAATTGAAGGGCAGATAAACTGGCTCCCAGACAAGAAAAAACGAAAGGAGTTCATCATCACCAAGTCCTTATTATATAAAATGTTAAGGGGGCTTATTTAAGAAAAAGAAGATCAAAACTATGAACAATAAAATGACAGTAAACTCACAACTATCAACAACTGAATCTAGAGAACAAACAAGCAAAAAACAAACTAAGCAAACAACTAGAACTAGAACTGAATCATAGATGTGGAGGTTATATGGAGGTTTATCAGTGGGGTGGGGGAAGTGGGAGAATGTGGGAAAAGGTACAGGGATTAAGAAGCATAATTTATAGGTACAAAATAGACAGGAGGGTATTAAGAGCATTATAGGAAATAAAGAAGCCAAAGAACTTACATGTACAACCTATGGACATGAACGAAGGGGGCGATTGCCAGAGGGATGGAGGGTACTGGTTGGAGGGGGGTAGAGGGGAAAAATTGGGACAACTGTAATAGCATAATCAATAAAATATATTTTAAAAATTTATTGCTAGGTATTTTATGCTTTTTGATGCAATTGTAAGTGTGATTTAAAATATTTTTCTCTTGCTTGTTTCTTATTGATGTATAGAAATGCAATATGTTGAATCTGTATCCTGCAGCTTTACTGACATCATTTATTATTTTATTAGCTCTTTGGTTGAGTACTTAGCATTTTCTATGTATAGCATGATGCCATCTGCAAATAACGAGAGAGTTTTACTTTTATTATGTAATTTGGATGCCTTTTCCTTCTTGTTTGTTTTGTATAGAAGTGGTCATAGTGGGCATCCTTGTCTTGTTTCAAGGTACTTTTGGACTTCTTGTTTAATTTCCTCTTTAAGTCATTATTTATTTAGTAGCATGCTATTCAGTCTCCATGATTTGTATTTTTGTTCCCAAGTTTCTTCCTGTAGTTAATTTTTAGTTCCATATCATTGTGGTCAGGGAAGATGCTTGATATGATTTTAATGTTCTTTATCGAGGCTTATTTTGTGGTGTAATATGTTATCTATCCTGGAGAATGCTCTATGTGCACTTGAAAAAATGTGTATTTGGCAGTTTGGGATGAAATATTTTATATGTCTATTAAATTGATATGGTCTAATATAAGGCCATTATTTCCTTATCAAATTTCATCCAAATGATTTATTCATTGATGCCTTTATTCAAGAATGCCTGTCTTCATTCGTCACTGTCCACCCAACAGTTTTGTCATATTCAGACTTCAGTTGTTTCCTCTGCTCCCAGGCTTGTTACTTCTGTCAGAAACCTGACTTGTGGACATACGGCAACAATCCTCAATAGAGTGGCCCCCTTGCTTCCAAACATCCTGAAGCTACCAGTCAGAACTGTGACATATGTCAGTTCATGAAAAGGCAAGAGAAAGACTGTGAAAGCTGTCATCTGTAGGTTTTTTTGACTTCATTCTGGCCTTTGGGTAAGGAGGAAGGCCAGTTATAAGAAAAAAATATGGAAGAAGATGGCTGGAAGAAAAAGACGCCTGAGGGAAACTGGGTTCTGCAATAAAACACAGAGTAAACTCTTAGGTAAAATGACGACCTCTTTCTGGAAGAGGTGAAACTGGTATGCTGATGATCCTTATCAGAAGTATCATGATCGGACAAACCTGAAAGTATAGATCAGAAGTTTTATGATTTTCGCAGTTATCTTGGCATATATGTCTTTGCAAAAATGAGTAAGTATAGATGGCAGGAGAATCGACTTGGGATGGTAAACACACAATGCAATATACAGATGATATATTGTAGAATTGTACACCTGAAACCTATTTAATTTTATTAACCAATGTCATGCCAATAAATTCAATTAAAAAAAAAGAAAAATAGGGATATTAAAATTAATTACTATTATGGGATATTAAAGTTCCTTAATATTATGCATTATTGTGGATTTTTCCCTTTTATGTATAATTGTTTTATATATTTGGATGATCCTATGTTGGGCATATAGATATTTTATTGTTGGATTTTGATTGACTGTTTTGTAATGATATAATATCATTTCTGTTTTAATCTTTTACATTTTTTAAAGTCTATTTTGTCTGATACAAGTATTGCTACCCCAGCTTTCTTTACATTTATATTTGCATGGAATATCTTTTACATTCCTTCACTTTGCATCTGTATGTGTCTTTTGGTTTGTAGATAGTCTCATGTAAGCAACATGTAGACAGGTCATTGTTTTAATCCATTCACACTTAAAGTGACTATTGGTAAGTATGTGCTATTGACATTTTGGTAATTGCTTTTTGGTTGTTTTTAAAGTTCTCTTCTGTTCATTTTTCTCCCATTGATCTCTTGTAGTTTGTTGATTTTCTTTAGTGTTTTGTTTGGGTTTTTTATCCTCTTTGTATATCTATCTTTTGTAGGCTTTTGGTTTGTGGTTTCTGTGAGGTTTATGTATATCACTCTATATCTATAGCAGCCTCTTTAAAAAGCTGATAGGCATTTAGGTTCAAATACATTCAATAAGGACTACATTTTTACTCCCTTGTGAGGCTTTCTGTTATCTTTATTGAATTTATTGGGTTTACATTGGTTAATAAAAGAATATAGGTTTCAAGTGTATAATTCTATAATACATCATCTGTATATTGTATTGTGTGTTCACCATTCTAAGTCTATTCTTTCGTTACCATTTATCCCCCTTTACCCTCTTTTTCCTGCTTCCTCCCCCCTTTCACTCTGATAATCGCCATACTGTTGTTTGTATATATGAAGTTATGTTGTTGTTGCTGTTTAATCTCTTCATTTATTTTACTCAGCCTCCAGACCCCCTCCTCTGACAGCTCTCAGTCTGTTCTCTGTATCTACGGGTCTGTTTCTGTTTTATTTATTATGTTCATTTAATTCCCCATATAAGTAAAATAATATAGTATTTATCTTTCTCTGACTGGCTTCTTTTTTTATCTTCACCCAAAGACATTTTTTCATTGCTTTTACAGAGAGATAAAAGAGGAGGTGGGGAAAGGGGGAAAAAGAGAGAGAGAGAGAGAAACATCTGCATGAGAGAGCAACATCTATTCATTGCCTTCCATATGCATCCTGACCCAGGATCAAATCTGCAGCCTAAGCATGTGCCCTGACCCGGAATCAAATGTGTAAACTTTTGGTGTATAGGACACGGCTCTACTGAGCTACACCAGCCAGGGCTCTCTGACTGGCTGATTTCACTCAGCATGTTACCATCTAGGGTCCGTCCATGCTGTCATGAAGGGTAAGATTTCATTCTTTTTTATGGCCAAGTAGTATTCCATTGTGTAAATGTACTAGAGATTTTTAATTCACTCATCTACTGATGGGCACTTGGGTTGCTTCCAAATCTTGGCTATTGTAGTGCTGCAAAGAACATAGGTGTGCATATATTCTTTCAAATCAATGTTTGAATATAAAATGAGGTAAGAGTTTATTCAATAATTAGTTGTAAAAATTAGATACATGCAAAAAATGAAACTAGACCAACTCCTTAAACCATACACAAGAATAAACTCAAAATGGACTAAAGACTTAAATGTAAAACTGAAAACCATAAAAATTCTAGAAGAAAACACAGGCAGTAAAATCCTGTACATTTTTCGCAGCAATATTTTTTTTCTGATGTATCTTTTTGGGAAAAGGGAAACAATAGAAAAAGTAAACAAATCGGACTACACTAAACTAAAAGTTTTCGCACACAAAGGGAAACCATTACCAATGGGAGAGACAACCCACTGAATGGAAGGACAGACTTGCCAATAAAACATCTAATAAAGGGTTAATCGGCTTTATGTTATTAATGTCATATTTTAGGTCTTTTTGTGTTTTGTATTTCCTAACTACTTCTTTTAGTTTTAGTTAAGTTTGATACTTTTTTCTTTTGATCTTCCCAGCAGCTTTTTAAATGTCTGGTTTACTATATTTACTAAATATTTGGATTTCTCTGTAAAATTTTTCCTTTCTCATATTTTTTTACTTTGGTTATGACCTTTCCTTTTATAATTAAAGAAGACATTAACATTTCATGTAAAATGGGTTTAACGGTGACATTTACCTTTAATTTTGCTTGTCCAGAAAACTCTTTAATTCTCCTTTGATTCTGAATGATAATCTTGCTGGGAAAATTATTCTAGGTTATAGATTCCTTTCTTTCAGCACTTAAAAATTTTTCTCCTACTTCATTCTGCCCTGTAAAGTTGCTGCTGAGAAATCAGTTGATAGCCTTATGGAGTTTCCTTTATATGTAATTCGTTGTTTTTTTTCGTGCTTTTTACAAAGATTATCTCTTTATCTTTAACTTTTGCCATTTTAATTCCAATATATCTTGGTGTGGGTCTCTTTGGTTCATCTTGTTAGGAACTTGCTGTGTTCCTAACCTGGATGGACATTTCTTTTTCCAGGTTAAGAAAGTTTTCAGCCATTATATCTTTAAATAAAGTTTCCATTCCCTTTTTTCTTTCTTTTCTTTCTGAAATCCCTATAATGTGGATGCTGGAGTACTTGATATTATACCAAATGTCCCTTAAACTAGCCTTATTTTTTAATTCTTTTTTTTCTGCTGTTCTGATCAGTTGATTTCCACTAGTCTGTCTTCTAGGTCACTGATATTTTTTTTTTTTCAAGATTTTATTTATTTATTTATTTTTAGATAGAGGTGAAGGGAGGGAGAAAGAGAGGGAGAGAAACACAGATTGGTTGCCTCTTGCATGCCACCATCCAGGGACCTGGCCTGCAACCCAGACATGTGCCCTGACCTGGAATCCAACCAGAGACCTTTCACTGATTGGTCTATCCAACCACAGAGAATTCCCTCAGTTCTTACAGAGCTCCTGTGGTACCCAGCCTTCTCTATACAGTCTCTTCATGTTTGTTGTCTCGAAAGTAGTCTTGTAAAGAGGCTACTTCTATGTAGGCTTTAGGTAGACTTTATGTGCTGGGTAGCTTGGGGGAGCCTTGCAAGCACTAAAGGTGCCCGGGGCACTGGCTTGCTGAGCTACAGCTGCTTCTGGCAGGGAGGCCAGGTATGTGACTTCTTGTTCCTGCTTACTCCCTTTGTTCAAAGGCAAAAGGATGGGCATAGAGTCCTGGTGGTATTGCAGATAGGCCAAAGCACCTGAACAGAGCTTCTGCCCACCCTTTCAAACTAGAGAACATAAACAACAGCATGTACTAGTCTCTCTAGCCAGGAAATTTCCCAGAGTTTGCATAGAATTTCCTTGGTTTCCCAGCCTTCTCGATGAAGTCTTTCTCTTGGTTGTTGTTCAGAAGCCATTCATTCATCCCTCAGTTGCCTTGCAGGAGCAATCGCTATCTATGTATTTGTATATTTGAGTTTCTTCAGAAGAGATGGCAAGCTCAGCATCCTCCTGCACAACTACCGTCTTGGAGCTCACCCAAGCCTAGTTCTTAATGTGATGGTGAGATGCCTCAGCAGGTGAGAACTTAATGGTTAATATCACAATTGACCCACTGGCTTGTCAAGTACATCTGTGCCTCTACAAGGAGCTAATTCCTAATGATTTCTACATTTCTCCCCTTCTTTTCTGTTGTCAAATGAAAATTAATGTGAATTTTCATACTGCCATTACAAATTTACTGTGCAGACCTAAGGCTTGGGATAAAAGTGACATTAGAAAAAGAAAAAAAGAAAAGAAGAAAAAAGAGCAGCTGCCTTTGTGCTCCTAGGCACAGAGAAAAACCAGGCCAGATCAGTCAAAGACAAGGGAAGAGGTGAACCTGGGGACAAAGAACAGATGGAATCTGATGAGGGCACAGAGAAACAGATTTGTGAGAAATACAACAGGGATGAAGGATATGTGAAGTTGGCATAGTAAGGAGACTGTAGGAGAAGAAGGGGACAAAGTGATGAAACCTAAGGAAAGAAGGCGATACAATCAGATGGATATAATGGAAAACACAAAAGAGAAAATGCAAAGCAAAGTAAGAACAAACATAATTTATTAAGTAACACTTTGGTTTCCATTGAGGGATTTCTTTCCTGAGTAGCAGGGCAGAGCAAGAAGAAAACATTTGTTATTGTTGGGCCCTCCCTTCAAAAATGTCACAGTGCAGTCTGGTCCAGATGGGCTAGGTCCCCGGCAGGCTGCACCAGTTCACTGTGGGGCCACCTCTCTCTCTCTCTCTGCTTTCTTGGTGAGAGAGTGAAAGAGAACTTCCATCAAGTAGGCAGAAGTCTTTTTAAGTACAAACGTAACTTTGAATGAGCAATTATTTGCTAACCTCTGATGTTCTTCCAGGCCAGATAGTATAGTCTTCTTAATGATACTTACTGGGTTGAGCACAAGTTCAACAGACAGCAAAATAAAAAGTGTAATGTTTATTATTCTACTTACAATCATGAGCATTTCTTTGAAAGGGATGAATTAATTATAAAGAAACCAAGGTCACTGGAATTTCCTGACCTTTGTGATGCTCACTTCTTTTGACCAACTAGATATATGACGATTCTTCTTCCTGGGTTTCAGCTCTATACCTAGGAGGCTGCACAAAGATAGAAAATCAGAAAGAACAGCTGCAAACATCAGCAGGAAGTGAAAGTGAAATCTGATGAGATGTTATCCTATCCTAAGTAGTGATTTTTTAAATGCAGATTTCTCTGTTGTTTTCCTTGTCTTTGTAATTCATTAATGACATTTTGTTCAGCATCTTGTCTTGAGTTCTTTTGTTCTTTTTCAATCCTCATATTCCATATATGCCAGATTCTCTGATACAGGAACCTGTGATACAAACTCATCAACATCTTTGTGTTGCTGTATTTATAAGCACGGAGCTGTTGTTATCTGTTAGTCTGTAAAGGATGGCTCTCTGTATCTCACGTCCCCACCTCACTCCCCCGTTAACATTTATTCCTGGCTTAGTATCTACTACTTTTTGTGTTTTTATTTTGAGAAAACAATCTTAGCTTATTAGAAAAGTCTATTAGAAAATCTTGCGGAATTTTAGGCTGCATTTAGAATAATTAGTTTAAAGTTATGTTCTTTCACAAATACCACTGGTAATTTTTGTATGTTCAAAGGAAATAGATAAAACACATCTATGTTTTCTGAGTTTGGGGATTAAAAGCATCAAATTTTATTCTAGGGACAAAAGAACTCATTTTTGAAAGTTACTCACAAAGCATCTTAGCTGTCAGGTTTGGACTAAATGCAAACTTTTGGGGATTGAAATTCATTTACTCCTGGCAAAATGTGACTTCCTGCTTCTGAGAATAAAGGATTGAAAAGAGTTATTAAAGGGAGGCTCCAAAAAGACTTCTTAAACTTCAAACAGGTCTTACAAAACAAGATTCTGATGAGTTAAGTGCACACGAATTAGAAACATATGTATTAAATTTCCCTTAAAACACACATGGGTTTAAAAATTAACGTGTGGGGGGGGGGGAGCGGAGACTCTTGGCAAAAATCTACTTTAGGTTTGGCTAAATCCAAACCATTTGAAAAGTAATTTTAAGGAATGGGACAAAGGACATTAAAATTCTTAAACACTTTTGGACATTGAGTATGTTTTAATTTTTATAATGATTTAAGCTAACTTGAATAAGAAATTTTGGGTTTGTTTCAATTTCTCTCACAGTGAAGGGAAAACTGCCTGGGAGCAAAATCATTTTTTGAAAACTCCAAATGTTTTCTTTCACAGTGAAGGGAAAACTGCCTGGGAGCAAAATCCACTTTTTGAAAACTCCAAATGTTTGGGGAAAAGTTTGAAGATCTTGACAACATTCAATCAAGACCAGAATCGCCTATTGGAAAAATAAGACTTTATTCAAGAATGATATGACTGCTGTCCAGTTTTGCTGCTCATGTCACATCAGGAAATGTTAAAAACCCTTCCAGACCCCTGTTTTCATCTCTCACATTGGTGATGTCATGTGTCCTTTCTCCTCCAAATACACCACACACACACACACACACACACACACACACACACACACACGCTCGCACATGCACTCAGGACACTGAGATTAACTGGATAATGCTTCTCAGCAGTGTGAGTGTAGAGGAAAAAAAGATTCTGTCTTGAATGTACTATACTAAAGTCAGGCATAGTACTACGGTCCTCATTAAACAGAATGACAACAAACATGGATAGTTTCAACGTTATTGGTGTGGTTGATACAAATCTAGAAAAATTGGACTAGGATTAAAACATGAAGTCCTATTGTGACGTAAGGGATACACTGATATACACAGTCCCTACTTATGTGTTGCTCTTGAAATGTTTTCTTTAAACAAATATCAAGGTCGTGATGTCTAAGCGAGACATACAAATATCTGTTCATTCAAAATACATTATAACACGACTATTATGGGAAGGGCATACAACCACAGTCAAAACCTAAAAGTGGCATGGGCCTGTGAAAGCCATTTTAAAAGATACTGTTGTTCAGAATACTTGAGACCACAAAATGGCATTTCAGCTTTCTGGGTTTTTGGTCATTTGTTTGTTTTTGGTTTGGGTTTTCGGGGAGTGGTAGGTAAAAATTAAACAAAGGCAAACCAGGAACAAGGCTTGGGAAGGTTAAGTATAGCATTAAAGGTGAATTCAGTTCAATAACTGTATATTGAGCCCTGGCTGGTGTAGCTCAGTGGATTGAGCTTGGGCTATGAACCAAAGGGTTGCCAGTTCAATTCCCAGTCAAGACACATGCCTGGGTTGTAGGCCAGGTCCCCAGTATGGAGCACATGAGAGGCAACCACACATTGATATTTCTCTCCCTCTCTCTCCTTCTCTTTCTCTCTCTCTAAAAATGAATATATAAAATCTTTTTAAAAAAGAGAGAAGAAAAAAGCTACCTTTAAAGAAATAATAATTATTATTTATTGAGGCCCTGTTTTATTCTCAGAATGATACCCAGTCTCTGGTTTATAAAACAGATGACAAATTATCTTGATATCTCAAGGTGTTCAGAATCTACAGTCAATTTAAATACTTCATCTGCCATTAGTTATTATCTGTATAATCTTGAGTAATTTACATAAACTTTTGAAGCCTTAGTTTCTGCATCTATAAATACGGGGATAAAATGATCTTTCCTGAAGATACATGGAGTATTAGTTCAATTCTGGAACTTAATACACTGCCAACCAGTGGATTTTCTTGTTAGTGTTATGACTATAGTACTCTGGGAAACAGAACAGAAAGGCTGATGTGCTCTGGGGTGGTGGTGGGGGGGGCGGTGAAGAAGTATAACTTTTCGAGCCATGCCTTTGCATAAGTTTGTTTTTACTCTGAAACAAATTACCTCAAAACACAGTGACTTAAAATAATGAATATTTATTACATCTTACAAATATGTGGCTTGGCTCTCTGGTTCTTCTAGTTTGGGCTAACTCGGCTGACGATGGATGGTCTAGAATGGTCTCACTTTTATGTTTGGGACCTTAGTTGAGGTGCCTCGAGGGGCTGACACAGCTGGAGTGGCTGGAACCTCTCTGAGGCAGTCTTTCTTCATCTAACATGCTGGCCTGAGTTTCTTCACATGGGGAAAGGGTTTCCAGGAGCAAGAGACAGCGGGTTCCAATGCATGAACCCTCTGTTTGGGTCACATTTGTTATTGATACATTGGTCAAACAAGTCACACAATCAACACCAAATTCAAGAAATGGAGAAATAGATTTCACTCTTGATGGGAAAAATGGCAAAGAGATATGCATAGTGAGGTGCGGATACATGTGGGGCCTTCACTGTAACAATTTGCCAAGACCTAAAAAGAGTTCATAAACTTCAGCGTACATGAAAATCCCCAGGGGTACTGATGTGCCAGGCTTATGTGCTTCCAGTATTGACAAAAATTACAATTAGGTCCTGGATGAAGTTATTTTCATTATGTTTGGCTATTAAATCAGCATTGAAGAGTACAAAGTATAAACTTCAAATTAAAACTCACTGAGTGGGCAGACTCCCTGGTGTTCCTTTAACTGCTTATAGAGGCACAGGGAGGTAGTGGGGGGAAAAAAGAAGTTTCCTGAGGGGAGCAAGAAGCCGCCAAGTCTGAGGAGACCTAAACACTTCTTAGACATTCATGTCTATCTCCTCCACCCACCATCCCACATTTGGAGATAATTAACTGGAAAGGTACAGTGTCTGTCATTGTCAAACCTAAAGACCTGCATGTAACATTCATCAGGCATCTGGTGTACGTGGTCAGACTCTATGTATGGATGGGAGGCCAGCCTGTGGGCCTGAACAATTTCTTATCTGCTGCAACCCAGAGCCAGAATGGAACGGATCATTTTGTTCCTGAAAAAGATCTTTTGTAGGAGTTTGTTCAAAATGAACACTTTTGAGTAAAATTGACACTTTTCATAAATTGTTTTGATTCAAATGCTTTTAGGTTATTCTGAACACACTTGGAGAAATTTTGCTTTAAAGTTTGAGTAGAAGTTCTGTGAGTGCAAAGGAAAGAAGGGGCATCCCACAGAGAGACCCCAGGATAAGGCAGGAACAAATAAAATGATGAAGACAGTGAACATGGCCCCGGGGATGTGGAGAGAACTGGAAAAGGGAGATGAAGAAAAAGATAGGGGTAAAAAGAGGAGAGCAAGGGAGCTGAGGAAAGGAGTTAGATGGTGGAATGATTTCTGAAATGGAAACCAGGCAGACAAACACTCCTCGGGGACTTGTGGACGGAATATAACTCGAGGTTATAAAATTGACCTTGCAGATAGGGATAGTCTTAAATATATGCCCCATTATAAAAAAGCCTTTTCATATTTATTCAATAAAAAGAGCTTGCTGTGATCTTGGGTGAGTTAGGAATTCAGCTTCTTGGCTTTGACTGGAAGTCACACATTGAAGGCCTTGCACTCATTCACGTTTATGAACCCCAGGGTCTAATAAATGCTTTCAGTCTCTAAGAACCATTCACGTTT
>VMDR010024836.1:0-14801 GCA_007922815.1 Macrotus californicus | reverse complement strand
CAGTAACTGCCATTCAAACCCACTTTTTCACCTTGAGTCTAGATGTTTCTTAACCCTTGGCTGAAATCTATAGCAAGAGGACTTTCCTGGTGACTTTCAAATAAAATGTCCTACAAATACTTACTTAGTGCCCCAGAATTAAAAAGGTAAAATGTCTACTCGCATGTGAGACAAAATTCCAAACTTCATTTCAAGTTAAAGCTTTTGTGCTTCACGAGCCAGAAGCAAATTCAGGCTATAAGCTCCTTGTCCTCTATATGCTTCTCCTTCTCTCCCCACATCTAGGTCCTGTAGGGTTGGAGGCGTTCGGAGCAGAGAATGGGAAAGAGGTTGGCGAGGATGTTTCCACTTGATTGCTATCATGGCAGTCTCGTTCCATGCTTCCTAGACTCAAACTGGGTGTGTGTGTGCGCATGTCTGGGGAGTGTCTTGTGGGTTTTTGCCGAATGTGTTCTCCCAACTAGAAAGAGCTTCCTTCACAGGACAGGGTCTTCCTTCTAGCTGGCTGCTTTCAACCCCTAAGCCATGATCACTTCTCTGCATCTTTCTGCTTAGGCTGCAGGGGAGAGGAAGCAGTCTTGGGTGGGGACCCTTCTAAAATGACCCCTGCTCTCTCTCACCATGCCTGCATTGCTGCCCCTGAAAACTGTGGTACTGCTAGCCATTCCCAGCGCCTCTCGCTCTCCTCACCTGGTGCCAGATCTTATAGCTGGAAACTCTCACTCTACAGATCTCTCAGGGGAGAGCTGGACACCAGTATGCTGTGCTGTTCAAGTTCCAGAGCACACACATCGAGCTCTCCAGAAATCGCTAATACAGGAAAGCGACCTCCTTTCTTCTCCGAAGATGGGGAAGGAGAAAGTGTAACAAAAATGCCACAGTACACCATCATTTTCTCCAAAGACATTTCTGTATATTCAACCTCAAACCTTTTTATACCCTTATGTAAATTGGGCCAAGCCAGTTTGGGCACCTCCTTTATAGTCTTGCATGCATAGCCTTGTACCTCAGTTTGCAATGTGAGAATAATTATTTTGCTCTCAGCTT
Source organism: Macrotus californicus (assembly GCA_007922815.1). Classification (NCBI taxonomy): domain Eukaryota; kingdom Metazoa; phylum Chordata; class Mammalia; order Chiroptera; family Phyllostomidae; genus Macrotus; species Macrotus californicus. The sequence goes on along the minus strand of VMDR010024836.1, from coordinate 13,754 downwards.
TTGTAACTTTGAAGACCTATGCCTTTCACTAAAACCTAAATATATCTAATAATTTTAGAACTTTCAAATTATCTTATCTCCCACTCCAAAACAAAACACAGAAATGTTTTTAAATACATTTAAGTAGGAAATTTTCAACTCTTTACCAAACTTTCAAAGAGCTAAAAGCTTATAAAGTTAAAAATTAAGATCAGTGACTTCAGATAAGACTAAAGGAAGGGCTGGGAACCTTCAAATTCCAGTATGTTCTATGATCCCAAGAGGGAACATCAAGTCCTTCATTATTTTTGTATTACTTTGGCCACCTGAGTTTTCTCAATCAGTTTCATTAAATTTGGGGTGAAGGGAAAAAAAATAAGCAATCATTATGGAAAGAGACAGAAGACATACAGTCCAAAAATTTGTGTGAATTTATGAGTAAATAATTCTTGACAGATGTATTCTTGATAGATGAATAGGCATGCAAATATTTGGAGTAAGCAAGAGGTTTGTGACTAAATAAAAGGTTAGATAGGGAAAGACAGTACCCTGTATCTGAGAAAATTCCTGGCTATGTCCGAAGAGGAAAAGTTTGTAAATTACTTCCCTGTGTGATCTTCTTTCAATCAAGTGCTATTGGCTCAGAGAACACCCTAATACCATTTTTACATTTCCCAGGGTGTGAGGAAGAAATTGAATGACACTCCTCAGTAACTTTCGAGTCACTGAATGTGGTGTGTGTTATCACCATACACTAATACGGAGTAGCAAATTCAAGGAAAAGAATACATGTTTTTGTCTACCCAGTAAGGCCAGTGGAGAGAAATCTGCAATCTGGCAGAAATTCATGTCTTCCTTTGCTTTGTATTTTAAGATTGTTTCTGTACTTGAGAATTAATCAAGATATTTAATATAATAGCCTGGAGTTGTAGCAGATAATTTTTACTCCTAATATTTGAATGTGTAAACAATGCCATAATATCTTATTTTTGTTGAATGAGAAAACCTTAATCCAACAAGGTTAATTGATCTTAGTCATTTTGGGGCCATCCCTTTCTTTCCCTAGGTTCAAATAAATTGGGAAAAAAATATGCTGAATGAAGAGTGAGGACCTACAGTACATATAATATAAAATAGTTACATGAATAATGTCTTTGTTCAAGTCCCTTGAAGTCAGGCAGTCTAACAGCTTCGCTGCCACATCTGGACAAAGAACCTTTTCAGAAGCCGGGGACCTTGATGGTACAGGTTCAATCTTCCTGAGTGCACTGCTCTGCTATCCTCAGAGGTCCTGCCACTGACGAGCTTTTATCCTCTTCCAAGGGTGACAGAATCTCTCCTCTGCCTTGCTGTTCCTGCCTGTCCCTTTCAGGGGCATGGCCTCTACGTTCCCAGTTCACCCTGCCCATCCTCAAGGAACTCAGGTCAAGAAGACAGAGAAGCTCTGCTTTGATCCCACAACAGAAAACTCCCCTGAGACCTGTATATACCCGGGGCCTGACTACTTTTTGGAATAAGTGAGAGGGGAAAATATAGTCAAAACAAGTTCTTATTAACCAGTCACTGGTATGTGATTGTAGGGAAGAATTTCCTAGTTTAGGGACTTTGAAGATTAGGATAATAGGCAGGTTGTAGTCTTTCCACCTCTTGGCACCCTTCTCCTTCAGGCTTCCTTAATTATTTTCCCCCTATGGCACTCGGAAACAACTAACATACCATATCTTTATTTATTTGTTTACTATACGTCTTATCCCACTAATTTAAGTCTCATGAGGGCATTTAAATTTTGTCTGTTTTGTTCACTTCTGAGCCTAGAAGAGTCACAAATAATAGGAGCTCAGTAAATATTTACTGAGCATAATAAATAGCCTTCTTTTTGTTTCAGGGTGGTGTGAGTGAAACCCAGTCAGGAAATTGGTGATGAATATGAAAGGCTGTTACATTTTAACCCTGAATTATGTAATCATCCCTGGGAAGCTAAAAGAAAAATTTATAAACATGATGACTATCTAGCATTATGATGTGGTAATGTTACTCCTAAAATAATATAGACCTTCATTTTTTTGTATAGAGTTCAGATCTGTAAAGTGTTTCATGGGTCATTGATTTATCCTATTATATTAGCAGCATTTAAAAACAATGTATCTAATTTCAAATACTTTAAATGATATGTAAAAAGGAGTACCTTATTTTCAAACTATAGTAATTCAATCAAATGCTTCTTCATATGCCCTATTGGGGAACAGTGGAGCCTCATTACAACCTCATAGGTACAACGACAGCAGATACAATCCAAAATTATCAATTCACATTTCAGTTATGTCAATATTAAAGTTAACTGCAAAGTAAGTACTTAAGTTTGGAAAATTTATCTTTTAGACAATATTGAGCATATGTTAAAAATCTGGAAAACCAGAATTGTAAGTACTAAGCCTGCTTTATTGACTTCATAAATTTACTGAAATGACTTCAAATATTGACCATTACTTTAAGTTATTTCTTACATAATATGCCTCTTTAAAATATGGGGATATAAGTCACAGAATTATAATCTAAAGAAATATAAAATAATTCTCCTTTGGAATGCATCCCCACTAAATGAGGATCGACACCACTGCCTATTATAAAGCACTCTCCCTGGTGATTTATGTCAACTGCCGTTCCTTCCACACGCAGACTTACAGGGTAGCTCACTGACTAACCATGTGTCGCCCTGATGCATCGTTCTATTTACTCTCATGCCAAAGCTATCGCTCTCCTCCTCTGTTGAGCAGATCGTTTTCACTTAAAGCAATTCAGTACAAAGTTAATCACAAGGATATCTTGTCTTCCTTAAATTGGATTTCTGCAACAGCAACCAGTAATCTAGAGAGGAAGAGCACTCTGTTCCTTTGATGCAAACTAGCAGATAATCACATCACACCTGTGTGCACCACACACTCCTGTACCTGGCTTCCTGTACCTGCCTTCCTCTCATCTGTCATCTTTAACATAGTTTCACGTAATCTTCAGTAATCAACTCTGGATTATTTAGACAACTTACTCAAATTATTGAACACTTGAAGCAAACACTGCCTTAAAAATGTATTTCTTACTCTGTTTAAGTTTCCTTAGACATAAATAGGAATTTTGCTTACTCTAAGTTGGCAAGATTTTAAGATCAAAATAACTTCTGTGCCTCATCCCATACCACCAGAAAGTGTGGACCAGTTAGCTTGGCCGCACCCCAAAAGTTCTAGCCTTGTTTAGTCTGATCCTTTACATCAGTCTGAGAGATAATGCTGAGAATGCAATGAATCCTAGGGGAGAAATTAGGCAGAAAAGAAAGAATAAGGAAAATCGAAAGTTAAAGCTTTACAGTGTAATTCCATTTCTTGGCTTGAAATCCTGGGGTTTTGTATTTAACCGTTTGAGTCCCAAGCAGTGCGATTGCGCTGCTGACAATACCCCCTGGGACTCAAATGGTTAAGTTCTATACGAAAATTACTAGTGCAGGAGCTGAATGCTCCCTGAAACACTGGGGGTGAGAGGAGAAGTAGGAAGTCAAGCCACTGAAGATAAAATAACCTCCATGGACAAATCAGAAAAATCACAGGCTATGGGATAAGCTTTTCAGTAACCTAAACTTTAACATACATTTACTAAATATTTGAGTATCTAAGGTCTTTTTCTATCAAGATGGAATAGATAACTGCTCTATGCTGTGGTGGTTGTTTTCTAAAAGAAGCAAGTCTGACATTTTAGGCTTGTCCATTATCTGGACTGACGTCCCTTGGAAAACAGCTTTTATATAACCAATACATCAGTCATGGAGTGTGATGGACCTGAAATCAAACTCTGAGAGAGGGAAAAAGTAAGAGGGCTCCAGCCGTCACAGCAGGGGGAAAATCAGCCACCACCAAAGAGAGAAACTGTTTAAAGGGACAAAGAGTCTCCCATCACAATTTTGTTGGAGATTTGCCTGGCTTCTTTAGCACTATAAATTCATAAACACATTCATACATTCCACAAAATAAGCACAGTAATAACAATATACGTTTTTATAAACATCTTTAGCCAACTGCAGTAAGCACAGAATAGAGGTACTTATGGGGAAATAATGTACTATACAGTGGTTTTTGAGATTCACTGAGGAACTAAATAGATTCTCTGAGTTCTCCTGGTATGTAGGTTCAGGAATATATGTTTCCAGTTTTATTGAGAAATAATTGACACACATATCTGTAGAAGTTTAAGGCATACAGCAGGTAGTTTAATTTAAATGTACTGTGAAATGATTACCATAATAGGTTCAGCTAACATCTATCAACTCACACAGATACAGTAAAAATAGAAGAAGAAGAAAATACTTCTTCCTTGTGATGACAACTCTTAAACTTTTTATTTTTTTAATCAGTGTTAACTATAGTCACCGTTTACACATTACCTCCCTAGTGTTTAGTTATCTTATAACTGGAAGCTTGTACCTTTTGACCACCTTCCTCTAACTTCCTTTCCCCTTACCCCTTCCTTCTGGTAACCAAACATCTGATCTCTTTTTCTATAAGTTTGAGTTTTGTTTTGTTTTTTTTCAATTCCACATATACATGAGATCATATAATACTTGTTGACTTCACTTAACATAATACCTCCCAGGTCTATCCATGTTGTCACAAATGGCAGGATTTCCTCATATTCTGTAGCTCAATACAGAATATGGATTTTCAAAAAGCTCTATGGAAGAATTTAGTAATGAGCAAGCTTGGGAATCAATAGTACAGTAAAATAAAAAAATAAAAAAATAAACCTTGGCTAAGGTCACAAGAGAATGAAATAAATACTAGGTTTGCCACGAAGAGGCCCTAAATCTAAGGCTTGGAATCAACGTACTAAATGTTGAAAAGAGGGCTTTCACATCTTTGTCCAACTTTGAAAAGCCCTCGTTAAAGGGTGTTAAATTAATCAAGTTATCTACATTAACAGACTAATAAGAAGGACTTTGTGATTTTCCAGTTAAACAGATGATAGCCTATTATGAATCTGGTATGGTGATGAAGATTAGAAGCAGATGGCCCAATGTAAATTTCAAGGAGGCTGACATAAAAACCTGGAGTTTGCAATCAGAAGACCTGGGCTTGAGTCCCAGCTCTGCTGTTGTGTGACCTCAAGCAAGTCATTTAACCTGAGCCTCAACTCTAACAATGAATGAGGATCACAAGAGATAGCCTATGTAAAAAGTATTTTATGAAATACAAATTAGTTTTCAAATGTTAGCTATTAATATCACAAACTATCGGAAACATAAACATTTATTATTTGGTTTCTGTAGGCCAAGAAAATGAGATAAGAACTCTATTCACAATTGAGAGGAGTTGACTGAGTACATATTTTATTTCCATAGGAGTTCTACTATTAAAGATTCTGTTGCTATTTTTAATTTACTAATTTATGCAATGCTTCTATAGTATATGCTATGTGTCAGATACAGTCTTAAGCACTTCACAAACAAATCATTTTAACTTAACAGGCTTATGAGGTAGGTACTATTACCCTCATTTTACAGATGAGTTAACTGAGGCACGGAGTTTAGAACTTGCCCAAGTTCACATAGCTAGTAAGTGATAGAGTTGGAACTCATACACAGGCAATCTAGCTACAGAATTCAGGGGGTCAATCACTATACAGGCATACCTCAGAGATATTGCAAGTCAGGTTCCAGGTTGCTGCAATACAGTGAATATTGCAATAAAGCAAGTAACATGAATTTTTTTTGGTTTCCCAGTGACTATAAAAGTTATGATTGCACTGTACTGTAGTCTATTAAGTGTAAAATGACATTATATACTTAAAAATGTACATAACTTAAAAATAACTTCATTGCTTAAAAATGCTAACAATTATCTGAGCCTTCCCTGAGTCATAATTCCCTTTGCTGGTGGAGGGTCTTGCCTAAACATTGATGGCTGCCAGCTGGTCAAGGTGGTGGCTGCTGAAGGCTGGGGTGGCTATGACAATTTCTCAAAATAATTCAACAATGAACTTTGTCATATCAATTAGCTCTTCCTTTCACAAATATTTTCTCTGTACTATGTGATGCTGTTTGATGACATTTTACTCACAGTAGAACTTTCAAAATAGGAGTCAACCCTGCCGCTGCTTTGTCAACCAAGTTTCTCTAATAGTCTAAACCCCTTGCTGGCACTTCAACAATCTTCACAGCATTTTCCCCAGAAGCAGATTCTATCTCAAGAAACCACTGTCTTTGCTCATAAAAAGCAAGTCCTCATTCATTAAAGTTTTATTATGAGATTTTGAAGCAACTCTGTCACATCTTCAGGCTACTCTTCCAGTTCTGGCCCTCTTGCTATTCCCACATTTGCAATGACTTCCTCCACTGAATTCCTGGCCCTCTCAAAGTCATCTACGACAGTTGGAGTCAACTTCTTCTTAACCCGTTACCTCTGGTATTCCCTTAGCATTAACTGAACATTCATGATTCATGACTTCTTCCCATGAATTCTCAGTGTTCTTAATGACATCTAGAATGGTGAATCCTTTCCAGAGCTTTTCAATTTACTTTGCCCAGATCCATCAAAGGAATTACTATCTATGGCACTTACAGACTTACAAAATGTATTTCTTAAATAATAAGACTGGAAAGGTGAAATTACTTCTTTTATTTTTTTTAAAGATTTTATTTATTTATTTTTGGAGAGGGGAAGGAAGAGAGAAAGAGAGAGAAATATCAATGTGTGGTTGCCTCTCACATGGTCCCCACTGGGCACCTGGCCCGCAACCCAGGCATGTGCCCTGACTGGGAATCGAACCAGTGACCGTTTGGTTTGTAGCCCACACTCAATCCACTGAGCTATGCCAGCCAGGGAAGGTGAAATTACTTCTTGATCCACGGGTTGCAGAATGGATGTTGTGTTCGCAAGCATGAAGACAACATGAAGCTTCCTGTACATCTCCATCAGCCCTATTCTGAGCAGTAGGTCTCAACAGTGGGCCCAAGATATTTAGTAAGCCATGTTGTAAACAGGTGTACTGTCACCCAGGCTTTGTTGTTCTATTTATAGACACAGGTAGAGTAGATTTAGCACAATTCTTAAAGGCCTTAGGATTGTCTGAATGGTACATGAACACTGGCTTAAGCTTAAAAATCACCAGCTGAATTTACCCCTGACATGAGAGTCAGCCTGTCCTGTGAAGCTCTGAGGCCAGGCATCAATTGACTTCTCCTTTCTAGCTATAAAAGTCCTAGATGGCATCTTCTTCCAATATAAGACTGTTTTGTCTACATTGAAACTTTGTTGTTTCATGTAGCCAACATCATTGATTATTTTAGTTAGACCTTCTGGAGAACTTGCTGCTTCACTTTGAACTTTCATGTTATGGAGACTGCTTCTTTCCTTAAACAGCAGGAATCAACCTCTGCTAGCTTCAAACTTTTCCTCTGCAGCTTTCTCACATCTCTCAGCCTTGACAGAAGTGAAGAGTTACAATCCGGCCCTGGGTTAGGCTTTGGCTTAAGGGAGTGCGGTGGCTGGTTTGGTCTCTAGCCAGACCACTAACCCTTTCTCCACCTTAGCAATAAGGCTGTTGTGCTTCCTTATCATACATGAGTTCCCCGGAGTAATATGGAGCATGTGTGGTTCACGGCACCCCAAAACAATTATAAAAGTAACATCGACGATCACTGACCACAGATCACCATGACAAATGTAATAATGATAATAAAGTTTGAAATATTGCAATAATTATCAAAATGTGACACAGGGACACAAAATAAACAAATGCTCTTGGAAAAATGGTGCTGGCAGACTTTAATTTGTAAAAAAACACAATATCTGCAAAGCATAACAAAGCAAAATGCAATAAAACGAGGTATGCATGTAAAATGTTATTTCACTAAAAAGCAATTCTGTTGCACAAATCTCATATGTGGTATAATGAAGAACTCATAGGACATAGCATAAGAAATAAATTGTGTTGAAAATGATTAAGAAACTGCCATCTGGCATCAGGTCATATTTACATTGCTCAGGAAAATTTTTGTCTAGGATTATTAATCAGTCGTTAAAAACTTAAATCACCACTGAGCATATGAATGAAATGGTAAATTTTATGTTATATATTTTATTATAATTTTTAAAAAAATCTAAAACTAAAATCATATTTATTGTGTACTGCTTTAAGTATTTTACATATTCTGATTTCAAGCTGTAGAATTTTTGTTTTGCAAAACTAGATATATCATCAAATCTATAGCCAGAAAGCAGCTGTAAACACTGCTATGTACAACGATAGTAAAATATTAGCAATATACGGATGACATAAAACACAGGAAGCAAATGAGCACTAAATCAATAGATAAGTTTTAAGGCCTGTGCTTATCTGAAGTGCTGCCACCTACCATTGCTCAGGCCAGGTTGCCTGCTACAGCTGGGGACGTTAAATAGAACTGGGAGAATAGGTTTATATAAGCGTGTGCTCGTTTGTCCTGAGGCTTAAAAAGGTCACAACTGACCTAGAGGGTTTTAAACAACAATAAATATATGTATCAAGACTTGAACTTAAAAGAAAGTTAACATACTTGGCTGCTATTTTCTATTCCACATTTGCTCGTTTTTGATGCAATATGTGTTCTTGAGAAGACAGTGGTCGTATTTATAACAGACAGATGCTCAGTTTTGTTTAATGATGAAATCGTAAGAGCACGTGGAAGATCAAGGAGAAAAAGATGGTTAAATATGTCACAAGAATCAGTACATTTTTTTGAGATAAACAAAATGGTAAGGAAGTGGTTCTGAAATTTATTTTCAAAGTTACATTAATAAAAATTGTTTAGGGTTTAGCGATAATGGGTTTTGCCTGAGTCATGGACTGGCCTTAGTCCTTGCCTGAAAGATACTTAAAAACAAAATAAAACAAAGCAAAAACGGTGGGGGAATTAAAGAAAATAAAATGAAAAAGAGGTTTATATATCAATTGTAGGCTCATACAATTATAAGTTTGGACTTTACCATTCCCTAATGGAAGAATGTACCAAAAAGTTACGTAACTCTTTACTTATTTAAGAACCCCAATATGATAGACTCATTATAAGGCAGCCTTACTCATAAGGGGTATGGCTCAGAAGACAACTTAATGAGCCTTGTATTTTGGCTTAAAAACAAGGATCTGATTCTGGTTTCTTCAACAGAAAATAAGCACTTCCAGAAAACTGAGAAAGCTATATACTGGAATTCTTTATACAAGATTACTGCTATTCCAGTGAAGAGTCAATATGAGAAATCTAGTTGATACTTGATGCATTTTTCACGCATTTGATAATGTGAAAGGTAGCCACCCATTCCATCCTCTATAAATGAAGTAAGTTGGTCATATTATTTGGACTTGGACTTTTAACTTCAGTACCAGTTCACAGCTATCTAAATTCGTAAGATATGAAGTCAGGAGATGACAAGGTGAATTCAAGAATTTATCTGGAAAAGCAATGTCAGCACATATAAATGTGAATGAATCAAAAATGGATTAGAGATAGGGAAAGAAGCTTGTTTCACTCAGTTACAAAGAACATTAAAGATAATATCTCCTATTCTCCTTCCAAATTCCATCAAACAAATCCAATGTACTCTCGAGGCATTGCTGATATTGAGGACTGGTCACTCACTAAAAGGTCAGATTGAGAAGGCTCTAACTTATCTCCTGTTTTCAAAAGTTCTGGGCACCTCTGTTTACCTTCAACTAGAACAGCAGTGTGGCAATGGCCTCTTTCAGCCACGTCCCGAAGAGTCAAAGCATGAGACAGTTGGTCAGTCAGGTCTATTTCCCTCGATTTCTGGGAGCACCATGTTGGGTGATTTAAAAAAAAACAAACAGTAAAATCATGTCACATATATGATCGTAGTAAAAAACATGTTATTTTTCACCTTATTGTTCTTGGTATCGTTTTTGGTGCTCCCTCCTGTAGATACTGGTTTCTATGGAAAATAAATAAATTATTGAACTGTATATTTCACCTGAATTTCAACTAATGTTTATTAAGAGTTTACTATATGAGAAGCACTTTGCTAAATGCTTTACATGTATTATCTCAGTTAACCCCTACAACTTTATGAAGCAGATACTATTATAACCTCCAGTTTAAGATGAGGAGTGTGGGATTTGCCAGAGGTCAAACATCTGGTAAAGAGTACGGCTAACCTTCTAACCCAAAGAACCTGGCTCTAGAGACTGCCTTTTTCACCACTTCGACAACTTCATTTTTATCCTAACGTCCATTACTACACAAGTTTCCTTGGCAGATTATTCACAAATAGGTCACAGCTATAGAAACATGCTCTAATTCCTTTACCCTTTCTTCAGGCCAAAAACTAAAGGATGCTCAGAAAACAAGAAAACAAACAAAAATCCTTAATCTAATAATAGCAAAATTTCAGTAAATTTTATATCAAATATGAACTTCGTATGATAAAAATTTACCAAGAGTTTGGTAGCTATACAGATGATTTGGTTGCAGGAATATGGTGCAAGTATATATATTTGCAAATGTGGTTTTCCATTGAATTGGCTCAGCAGATTTGTATCCAGTTTCACTCCATTACTCTAAGAGCAAAACACTACGTGATGATCTAGTCTATAAAGTAGTGTGCTAATCCCTATCACACAGTAAATTCTTAGACTTTGGATCCTAATGAATATTAGAAGTAAACACTTGTTCAAACAGATGATACTCCAGCCCTGACTGGCGTGGCTCAGTGGGTTGGGCATCATCCGCAAAGCAAAACGTCAGTGGTTCAATTCCCAGGCAGGGCACATGCTTGGGTTGCAGGGCAGGTCCCTGGTTGGGAGTGTGCGAGAGGCAAGCAGTCGGTTTCCCCACCCACCTCTCTAAAACGAAGTAAATAAAATCTTTTAAAAAACAGATGCTACCTCAAACGCACTTGCCAAATGACTACTACAAATGTAACTTGAGAAAGTCAAGAGTTCTACTTGGGCAAGTCTACCAGAGAGTGTTAGCATTCAACTTGTCTATTAGAATTAAGAAGTGAAAAATGTCCTCATTTCATAGATACCAATGTGGGAAACATTCAACAATAAATTTGACCATTGCTTAAGCATAAGTAAATTGGCATGGTATAGATAGAGAATTGAAGACTCTGGAGTTAGACATCTGGATTCTAATCATTGCCCCACCACTTAGTAGCTAAGTGACCTTGTGTTAGACACGTAGCCTGAATCTCAGTTTCTCCCATGCATCTAATAGGTACGATGCCTTTCTTTGTGGGGTTGCTGTGAAACTTTCAATATTACATGAAAAGCATCTACCCAATCCTTGGCCTATCGCAAGGACTCAGTATAATACAATTGCTATTTGTGGGCCAGTTATTGGAGTCATCATAGTGCACGTTGACACCAGAGGCCTTTGTTGGAGGATATTCACTAGACCAAATTGTATAAATCAGTTGACAATTTCTACTTATATGTCTATTGCTATATAGAAAAGAAGTTAATGGATAAATTACTAAGAGATAGCAAGTTGTATTATTTCTGTTTACAGACTGGAAAAATTAGAGTGTGATTTCAGTTATTTGGCCATATTCTGAAGAGTACTGAAATTTCAGTAATGTTCCTTGTAAAGATACAGGTTACAAAGAACTGTGGCATCCCTGTGTTATCATAAATGCACCTGTTAAAATAATCCCAAGGGCTTAACACAAGGCCTAGGGATTTCTCACATTGCATATCTGTTATCTAGTGGTGGCAGGGGGAACCTTCGCTAAGAGCAGTCACTCAGGGATCCAGGCTGAGAGAGTAGAAAACCAGTATTTTAAACATTATCAATCATGGTGCCACAGGAAAAGATAGAATTCTCCAGGATGTTGCACTGGATGCAGCTATGTGCTCAAAGAGGTGACATTTATCACTTTCACTCACCATTCACAGGCCCTACCCTAGCACAAGAGTATCAAATGTGCAATTCTACATTGTAACAGGAAGGCAGAGACCTGGACAATTTTGGTTAGCAATATTGATGACTACCCCAGAATTCTAGGAGTTACAGAGCTCAAGTTTAGCAATATGGCATTGTTCCCTTTTCATCTCCCTAGAAAACATAGGCAACTCCTTAACACATTGGGTAAATACCCAAATGATCCTTGGCAGCCAAAGAAATTGTTGCATATCTACAGGTACATCCTTTATACGGTACTAAGACTACTAAAATACATAGCTAAAAAAATCCATTCACATCACAGACCGACAAATTTAAACTTTACCATAGGAGCAACATAGCATTAGGGGTGAACTACCTACTTTTCCTTGGCAATATAAGTAACTGGAAAGGGGTAGACGAAGCAATCATCAGTTGGAGTACATTATTTATGGCCAAGAAAAACAATACTGACTCTGTATCACCTATTAGATAAAAAGATGATCAACTAAAACAAACTATAAATATTTAAGTTCAAATTATACATCAGCTTTATCAGCAGTACCTATGAATTATGTATAATGTTGAAAGACAAGAATGACCTTAAAACTCTGTTCAGTGAAACCGATTATTATTGGGTCAGGCATGTGAATGTCTATGGTAGTAGGCATAATTTCCAGGCAAATTAAAGTAAAAGATTAACAAAAGAAGCAGAAGTAACAGGAAACAGTAAGCCATAACCACAGTTATACAGAGATAAAACCAATAAAACTCTGATGCTTCCAGTGGAGAAAACTTAGTCAGCAGTTTTTTCACTCTCTCTGGGCTGCACATTAGATGCATCTGAGGAACTTAAACATGCGGAGGCCTGGCTCTAATCCAAGAGGTTCTGATTTAATCGATCCAGGAGAGTAGAGCCCAACATAGCTGTGTTTTTGTTGCGGTTTTGTTGTTACTGTTTTGTAAAGCTCTCTAATGCACATCCAGGCTTAAGAAAGGTTAAACTAAATGATACAGCAGTCGATCAAGCTAAAAAATAAACTTGCAAATAATGAGTTCCGCAGACAGGTACCTACTAAATACAAAAGAAATATTTGTGCCAGTGGGGAAAGAATTTTATTCCATGCATTGACTGTTAAAAAATAGTCGTCTGGTACATATTCACCTCTATTATATCTGAGTAATTATCAGTGATATGTATTGTAAGTACATACTTTTTGAAAAATCAAGGTTTCTTTAAAAGGGAGGCAGAACTTTAGTTTTCTATAAAGCTACTGATTTTATAGTAAATGAAAAAATAAAATGTGTAAATAAACCAATATAAATTATAAATATGCAATCTAAATGTTGCCTTCAACTTGTTTCTAAAGTATATCACAGTGTATCTATGAGTTGTTTTATTTACTAGACAAAACTATCATCTGTATGGATACAAAATGACAGAGTTCTTTTGACTTCCAACAATAAAATTAGTAATTCCATGGTCCCATAAGCATATAAACAAGGGGGAATTGACTATTCAATAAAAACTAGGCAAACATGAAATAAAAGAGTGAATTTTTTTTATAATCTAAAACTAAAAATATTTTTCTTATAAATGCATGTCTTTCTAGAGGAGCTTATTTCTCTCTCACCTTAATATATGCTGCAAAATATATACAGTCCATATTCAGTGAAAACTCTAAAATATTATTTAGCCACTTGTTAAATTAAGCTTATACAAATTAGGAGAAAATGATGTTGAAATAATATATGAAGTAAGATTTAGACAGCTTAAGCCAGTAAGAGTTATATGCACCGTCATCGTTGTCTAAGTTTAGAAAAAGATCAGGTAACTTGTACGATGTTCATCCCTTCT
>VMDR010024835.1:0-14802 GCA_007922815.1 Macrotus californicus | reverse complement strand
TACTTACATATTTAATGTAAGAATATTTAAAATATCAACTATCATCATTATTTCATAGAATAAAAAATATTTTTTAAGATTTTATTACTTTATTGTTGTTCAATTACAATTGTCTGCATTTCTCTCTCATCACTCCCCCCCACCCCAGCCAGTCCCACCTCCCTCCCTTGTAAAAAATATTTTAACATTAAAGAAGTAGGAGAGGCAGTCTATCTAAACTTTACATATATGTGTATGTAAAACTACAACTATATTTGTAGCTGACTATATTTATAAATTTGCCAGGGACTCCCCATGGCCCTCACTCACATGTACACTTAACAAACACTTGAACTGCCTTCCTTACCAGCCCTACCCTAAGACACTGCTTAGGTACTGAGAAAAGTAAGAATGAATAGAAACAGCAGGAGAATAGATGGTAGTAAGTACCTAAGTCAGAACTGAATTGCAGTGCATTCTGTATATTGTGCAGAAATTATCAAAAGTGAAAAGAAGGCTCATGTCGGACAACATTTTTGTTCAGAAAAGCTGCACATTACCTGTTCACTATCGTTGTTTTAGTGGTGATAACAAATTAGTATGACCTTTCATTTCATATTGGTGGCTGAGGAACTTCAATGTACAGAAAATACTTAAATATATTTATGGAGAGATTTTAAGATTTAAAAAAGTCTAGGGTATGGTAAAGCTAACAGGCAGTAGAGATATAGACAGACGTCATCAGAGTTGAGAAGAAAAATTTTGATATTTGAGTAACCAGCATGGAAGTTGAAATAACTGAAGGAAGTAACCAGAAGAACAGAAATTATAATCACTTGTTCTTTTTATGAGTTATCACCAAAACCCTCAGGAAAGGTGAGTAAGTCTCCTAGGAATAAACAGGATTGCTCAGGAATCTCATGCTTACTCAAATCTTTTTCTTTAGCTTCCAGAATTGACAAAGCATCGTTAAGGGGATGAGGCAGAGATAGGAAAAAGAGAAGACCATTGAACTTAGGCCACAGCCAACACTAGAGATGTCGAGGAAGAGAGGAGAAAAGGCATAACCATGAGAGGGAGAAGGGTTCCATTTCATTCCCCACTCTGCCATTAAAAAAAATATCTTTATACCTTTTAGTGGACAATTAAGTGATTTTTAGTAAATACACAGAGTTGTGCAACCAGGGCTGCCATCTCCTTTGACGTGCTGCAGAGTAATAGAAAGCAGCAAGCACAAAGACTGAGGAGGTTTCTAACCATGGAAGCTCCACAACACTGAGGTGGAGCCACGGCTTCACTGATTTATTTGAACTTCACAGAAAGGACTGGAAGCTCTACTATTTTTAATATAAGAAAAATGCATTATATTTGGAAATGATAATGAGAATTTTTAAAAAGAAAGGAGGAAGTAGTACTTCCTGTAGGTATTTTTATTTGTCAAGTAAAATCTTTTATGTGTTAACTGTATCCCGTAGGACATCCTATGGAACATTTAGTTTTGGCAATGTGGTAAAAAAAATCACTTGCATAAGATGCTCCAGGTGAATGTGGGCTCAAAGCCTTCACCTTTCACCTTCTTTGTACCTCATCTGTACCTTTGTGGAGATTCTCCAGGGGCTCCAGGACTCCCCTCCGGAAAGAGGCCATGGGGTCTTGAACACAGGACCGAAGGCTCAGCATGCTCTGTAGGTGAGGCTCCCGAAGAAGCTGCTCCCGATAGGCTGCCAGCTGAGGTGAGCGGCAGAGCAGGGCAGCAACATTGTGGACAAATTCTGGCACCAGGCAGGTGTAGGCATTATCTGCTTGGCAATAGTGATAGGCAACCACCTACAAAGGAAAGATGAGAATGCAGACAGGTTTAGCACTAGCAAGAACAACAGCTGTGGTTATTGTTTGCTGATTCTCTAACATGGTCTTCTGTCTCCCCATTCCTCAACTTTTTCAAGTAAAAATAAAAGCTGCTAACTCAGAAACTGCTTGTTTTATGTAAGATCAGAAATTTGATAATATTTTTTACTGTATACATAGGATATCATAATTATTATCAATTAATATTTATAAATACAACTGAGTTTTCCATCTGGGTCATAATAGGAAGCAAGCCTGAGAATAAATACTTACATTAATCTAATATTTATTCAGCATGGAGCACTAGAGAAAAGAGTCTGATCTTATGACAAAACATTAGGAATAAAATATTCAGAGAAAAATCATATGTTATTCTCAACAAAAACATGTTTGTAAGTCATCACTAAATTATAGTTATGCTATAAACAGCCTTATAAAGATAAAATAATTCAGATTTAGGAATTATCATTAAATATTTTCTGAGCACTTTGAGACAAGAGGATCAAAATCAGGTAACAGGAGTGAGATTTTTGTTAGATGCAGGTCTTAAATTCAAAGAACTTAGAAATGTATGAGTCTTAATGTCATCCAGGGTCTAGGCTGTCTGGGTAGAATCTGGAGTTTCAAGCTCCGGACTCCTGTTTGCATTTGCAGAGGGCGAGAGCAGAGGGCAGTTCTAATCTGCTTGACCGTTCTGTTGGCTTGGTAGCGCCCACAAAAGGAGACGATGGTGCAGACAGCACAGAGTTGGCAGGGGAGACCCAGCTGGAGTGTGCGGAAAGCACCTGGCACGGTGCTCAGCACATGTCATCATTGCCTTCCTCCTCTTCCTCTTCCTCTCCATCATCATCGCTGTCATCATCAAGGGTCTCTCTACTCTCTTTTTCAGCCACTAGCTTTGTGCCTATAGGCATTTGAAATTTGCCCTAAGAGCGCTCATGGATATTGCGACTCCAGCTCTTCAATCGTCTCTCAGAGAACAGTCATCCATTAAAGTGTCCTGCTTTGAACAGACTCCTAATCTGTAGGTGTGGTCATCCTAGCTCTTTAACAGATCCTGGAAACAACACTTGAGAAAACTACTTGAAATCCCTCTCATTAAGTATAAAAAAATAGAATGTAGGAAATGTTATTACATATACCAGCAGAGACCCAACTGGAATTATCTTCTGGAAGCCTTGTAGTACAGGCTTCCCCTGCTAGGTGAGTGTTCTAGGAATCCATCTGTATTAGTGTACCAGCTGGTGTCGTTGTGAGAGGTTGTGGTTGGCTTCAGTGAATTTTTTAAATATGATCTTACTGTATGTTTCTTCCACTAGCATTTAATCCCTTATACCCCTCTCCTCTTAGCCAGTGAATTTTTTTGAAGACTCTTTTAATGTGTTTGCCCATTTGATGATGGGTGATTTGTGAGCGCACCTGCCCACACCATGTAAGTGTTCAGTTTTTAACCAAAAACAGCATGACCCTCGTGCCCCACCCTCCCTATTCACTAAATCTCACCCTGAATAACTATTTTTTTATTTCCCTGGATGAAAAAAGTCCTCAAAGGGAAATGTTTTGCCGATGTGGAAGAAGTGAAACAACAAATGACAGGAGCACTAAAAGGCATCAAAATTGATGAGTTCAAAAACTGTTTTGAGCAGTGGAAAAAATGTCTTGATAGGTGTATTGTAACAAATGGAGAGTGTTTTAAAAGAGACTGAGGTTTAAACATGTAAGAATAAACACCTAAATTTTTATAAATAAATTCTGGGTTTTTTGGGTCCCCCTTCGTATTTTTGTATCATTAGAGGTGTCTCTTTAGGGTAGATTCCTAGAAATGGGATGCTGGGTCAAAAAAGTTTTGTTTAGTACTTCCAAGTTTTCTTCCAGAAGGGCTGTACCAGTATTCATTCCCACCAGTGTGGGGGTGTCTGTTTTCCAACAGCCTCATCAGTAGAATGTATTGACAGGTGAAAACAAGACCTCAGTGTTGTTTTAGTTTACATTTCTCTAATTATAAGTGAGTCTGAATATGTTTCCAAATATTTAAGGACCATTTTAAACATGGTGTTTGTGTGTGTGTGCAAATATCTCTCCAAGATAGTGATTTCTTTTTACTCAGAAGTTAAATTGCCAGACCACACGATAATTCTATTTTCAAGTTTTTGAGGAATCTCTGTCTCATAGTGCTTATTAACTATTATTATCACTTGTTTAACTGCCTCTTTCCTGCTAGACTGTGAAGCCATACAGGTTATTTATTATATGTTTGTATTTAATGAAAGCTCAATATTTACTGAGTAACTATAAATGTCAGTATTTTCCATTAGGAAATCTTGGGACATTCAAATGAGTGCTTATTCATAGTAATGGTCCCCAATCAACTTATTAGGTCAAATTAGAATCAGTTTCATGTGTCCAGAGAGGAATTTTGGTAGAGTTTGAAATACCGCCAGTCCTTTGAGACGGAATAATCTCTGGATTAAATGCACTTGGGCTATTATACTGTGCCAGACTTACTTCTCTAGGAATTGCAAATGAACTAAGTTAAACAGTCACTTTTTTTTAAAAGTTTGTATTTGGCCTTGGCCCTAAGCTTCTTGGTAATCAGTGATCTGTAAGTGAATAGTAATACAAATCCATGGGATGCAGCTATTTAGGTCTTGAATTATAACAAAGCTAAACATTACCCAAAGTTCACTACAACTAAGTAAATAACAGGGTCCTGATTACCAGACATGGAAGCATACTATAAAACCTCTATAGTCAAAATGGTGTGGTAGTGGATAATAATGACCACCTCACAGGGTTAAGGTAAGAATGAGGAAATGAAATAACAAATATAACATAAATAGTACTGAGTTCAACACACACTAAGCCAGCTTCTCTTTGTCCAGTGAACCCTGCATATATGACCACTTGGAGCTAACTGGTCAAAACCTGGAAGAGCTATCCAGGAAAGGCCCTGAATGAGATCTCTGCAGCCCTCTACTGTGATTATATCCTTCAGAAGAGATAGGTAGTATTAGCTGGAACACATTTAAGAGATGACAACCTAGCAAAATCTGTTGCTTGAACTGGAAGGAGTTTCTTCAACAGATAAAACTGTTCTAAAGTTGTGGCAAAAACCCTTCAGTGTTCTCACTAAGTAGCAGCACAAGAAACAGAAAGAACACTACAAAACAGCAATGACAATGACTGATATACAAACATTGACACTAATAACTTTATCAAATCAAGAGGCTTTTCAAGGACACTTTTAATTTTCACATGTTAGCTTACTTCATCAAAATACTAATTGATTTGAAAATCTTATTAAAAAGAATTTCTGCTTACTGGTTTGTTACAGAAACGAAGCAAGACTGTTGACTTCTGCTGTATGCTTCTACAGTACAAACTCGTATACCTGACTTGTAACATGTGGCATGATTACTGGGATAATACACAATATTAATCTAAGGGGACATTTCTTGTAAAATGCTTAGGATAAACTTAAAATATCCCCCTACTAGGTGCAAACAGGTGTATTTATGTATTTTGCTTAAGGAAGAAATAATTGTGAAATTTAAAATACGAGGTCTGTCTAGAAGGTATCCAGCCATGTAATATGAAAAATAGAGACATTTAGTGAAAAAGATAGAAAGTACAAGAAACATCGTACACAGGGCAATGATACCTCAGTCCCATTCAAAGTGGGACCTCACATAGTTCTCCCAATCACCATCAGCTGCTCTGTCATGTTTTCCTGAATCTCATCAATGGCCTGAATCTCTTCCCTTTCAAAGGTGACTTTAGTTTTGGTAAAAGCCAGAAGTCACAGGGCACCAAATCTGGGCTGTAGGGGGTGCTGAGTCACCTGGGTGATTTGATGTTTCGCCAAAAAAAACTCTGCACGAGACTTGATGCATGAGTGGGCGCGTTGTCATCATGAAGCTGCCAATCACCAGTTGCCCATAGCTGTGGCCTTCTGAATCATCCAAATAGTTTCCGTGGAGTAATGTTCAAAGCTTAATGCGAAATTTGTTGCAGATTCGTTGCTTTACTTGCTCAGTCATTTTGAATGCGATGGCCACACAGTACAAATGCTCACTCAGTGGCGTCCATCACTTCTACTGACTAGTACAGTGAAGTCATCACTGTTAACACATGCGCATCCAGTCCACTCTCCCTGGCAGCCAGGTTACATAGATGTCATGCAAACCGTTCTCATTATATTAACAATGGCTGGATTTTTTCCAGACAGACCTCATATGTTCCTTGAGTAAGTACAAATAATCACTAATTTTCTACTTATAATATTTAGCATTTTCCAAATATTGAGTGTAAACATCAATTTTAATCTAAGGAGCTACTTTTTATATAATGTTTATTGTAAGTGTAAAAAAGTCCATCTCTGGACATAAAAAAATTTATTTATATTTTGCTTAGGAAATATACAATCATGGAATTTAAAATGTGATTACTTTTCAAATAGGTATAATAATTAATATCCCACTAACAATATTTAACATTTTCCAAATACTGAACATAAACATTTTGAGACTTTTTCTCTTGATGACAGAGAGAACGATGAGTGACAATGTAGGGAGACTTAATTCTCTGAGCTCCTCCTAGCACTCTTCACCATCTGACGTATTATAGATTTGTTTGTTTATTGCTCTCCTCCCAGCATGAGAATGTGGGTTACATAACATCAAGGATTGTGTCTGTTTTAGTCGCTGCTTTAACTTTAGTCTTACATTGTAGGTGTTCCAAACATTCACTCTAAATGAATACATGAATAGCTGTGATGGTAGAAGCTCTCAGCCTTCATTTATTTCTAAGATGACATTTATTCTGATTGTTCTAAAGAAGAGGCTGAAGCATTTGCAGGAAACATTTATAAAAAAAGAGAGATCCTGTAAAGCTGCACTGAGTTAGTGATGAGTATGAGGGAAACCCTAGACTGCTTTCAGAAGCCCACTCACAGACGTAGACCTGTAAGTAGGGACAATTAAAGACGCAGTGGGAGAAACGTGCCATTCTAGCTCTGAGTCAGAGTGGGTTTAGTAGAGTCTTATGATACTGCAGATGATTCTGTCCTCACTACTAATTAACCATGATAAAGAGACTGCTTTACGTGCCGGAGACTGACATTTTACATTCTCTTCTTCTCCTGAAAATCCTCAAAAATAAGAGGGACAATAAGAGAAATGAAAAGTCCATCTATAGGGATCTATACTTATAATCTCAGGTTATAATATATAAATATGGAACCTCTATGTATGATTCCTATGTAACTTAACAGATAGAAAGAAGGAGGTCAAATGCAGGCCGGCTCGAGGCAATAACAGAAATAAGCCAAATCATCTGTAAAACCTTAGAAAAGCAGAGGAGTTAGAAATACCAGGAACTGTGGAAGATGGGAGTGAAGGAGAGAGTTGGAAACACGGAATTATTTCAAGTTTGTATGAGGAGCAGTTAGATCCCCAGATATCCATTCCCATTCTGCCCAGCAGGTGACTACCTTCCGCAACACCCAAAGGAAAGAAAATTTTATTCACTAAAAAACTAAACCAGAGACAATCTATCCTTAGGGATGCCACACACAGAGCAGACAGAGATAAGTTCAGGACTGAAAACAAGGGGCTGAAGTAAAAGTCTCCATAATGAATGGTGAAACTCCCGCCTTCCTATGCCTAGCTCCAGAATTCTGGCCCCCAGGATATACATCCTCAAGGGACTTGGATGGATTCTTTGCTAAACAGGATGAACACAAGAGAAAAAAAACTAATGGACACTGACTTTTGGGCATTTCCAATAGAGGTTGGTGGGTCATCTTAATGCTCTACAGTTAAGATCTCTATACACACAAATTTCCAAACAGTTTTTCAGTGCCTAATTATTAAAAAGATAAACTGCATTAATAAAACAAAAACAAAAGAAAAGAAAAGGGAACAACTGGAGAGAAAAAAAAGTGATTAGAAACTAAAGCCACGATAGCCAAACAAAATTGTTTGTGAAAGCGCTGGGAGTTAACGTCGAGGAGATCTCTTAACGGCAGATCAAAGACCAAAATAGAAAAACACAAGTATAGAAAACGGGAGGGAAAAGTGAAGAAAACTAGAGTAGCAGTATAAATCTACTTTCTGATTAAAAGGAGTCATAGGAGGAGAAAACAGGGAAAATGGTATGAGAAAATTATTATTTTTTAAATTTTATTTGTTTTTTTTTAGAGAGAGGGGAAAGAAGGGAGAAAGAGAGGTAGAGAAACATGTATGTACAAGAGAAATATCGAAGGGTTTCCTCTTGCATGCCCCCCAACTGGGGACCTGGCCCACAACCCAGGCATGTGCCCTGATCAGGAATTGAACTAGAGACCTTTTGGTTTGTAGGGAAATGCCCAACCCACTGAGCCACACCAGCAGGGTTGAGAAAATTATTAATAACAAAACTAAACCGATTTCCACAGTCAAATATATCTCTAGAGTTCTCTAGGTACCAAGAAAATAAATGAAAGAAAGACCCAAAACAATGGTGATAAAAAGAGGTTACTAAGAAAGAGAAAAAAGTTGAGAGGAAAGGTATATATAAAGGATTAGAAATAAGAATAGCACCATATTATTTAATAGCAACATTGGAAGTTCAGGAAAATGGAGCAATGTCTTCAAAAATTTGAGGAAAAATAATTTTTAACTTAGAATTCTATACTATGTCAAACAAATAGTTAAGTATGAACATGAAATAAAGTTGCTTTTAGAAACATTAAGTCTCAACAAACTTACCTCCTGTGCATTCTTTCTATGCATTTGGAAACTACTGGAGGATGTGCTCCATCAAAGTGAGAAATAAAAACCAAGACAAGATGGCAGGGGATTAGAAACACAGACAGAGGTGGTGAGAATTTCAAGGATAACAACAGGTGGTGGGCCTTGAGCAGCACGGGACCAGACTGAGCTCAATGAAGGGCTCTTGGAACGGTGTCTCTGGGTGAAAAATGTAACTGATGTGGAAAATTGTACTGAGAGTTATTTTAAGTTATTACTATTAAAGGTTATGGAATGACTTAGCCTTAGGTCTGAAGAAAAATAAGCAAACTTAAAAATGAGGCATTTCATAAATCCAGGAAAAACAAAATCGCTCAAGAAGGAAACTGTCACCCTTAGTTCCACGGTGAACCATATCTGCACTGTGGGAATACTGGAAATACTACACTATGGATCAGACAAAACTCATGATCAACTTGCACTGAGATGAAGGCGGGAGGAAAGAAGATAAAAGAGCTAAAATCATCCATAATGAGAAGCGATATATAATGTATAAAACTGCTAAAAACAGTTACAGCAGTATATAGATGTTGATTAGAAATATTAAAGTAAAGGTCAGAGAAACAGTCTGAAGAGTTGAAAGCAGCTGCCTTTGCGGAGAGGGTGGGTTGAGGGGTGGAAAGAATTGTAGGTTTTTATTATGTCTTTGAGTATCATTTCATTTTCTAAACTATGTGCATGCATTACTTTGGTAAAAATAGAAATCTAAAACACAAACATATAAAAATATTACAGACAGTATAGTGTAGCAGGACAAATTTTGAACTAGGAATGAAAATAAGGAACTATTGATTACTTATACTGTGATCTTGGATAAACCATATAACTTCACTGAGTCTCAGCCTCCTTATCTATTCATTCCTTTCCAACTCTAAGGTTCTGGTTCTGTAATAAAAAGGACTCTTCTAGGAACAGCAAAGAAAAAACCTTTTCTCCATGTTCTCATGGTATACCTGTTCATATTTTTGTTCACTTTGCCTAGGGTCTCCCTACCTCTGCCCCCTTCGCCTACAACCTGGGAATTGTACTGTACCTGTGAGGCCAGCCTCCGCATAGCCTCCTCCTGCCGCCTGCGCATTTCTGGAGTTCCTGGACAGCTTCCACTGGTGATGGATGAGTGGGCTGAAGGTGGCTGTGTGAGTGGCAGCTCTCTGTTGGCATCCACATCTGGATTAAAAAGATGAGATGTTTGCATCAGACAAAACTCTGAACTAAAGGAAGATTGGTTCAATTCCCTTTGTTCTATGATCCAGCAATTCTACTCCTAGGTACGTACCCAAGAGAAATAACAACATATGTCCACACAAACTTGTACACAAATACTTGCAGCAGCCACAAAGTGGAAACAACCTAAATGTCCATCAAGGACAACTGATGAATGGTTAAAATGTGGTATATCCATAAAATGGATTACCACTTGACAATAAAAACCAATGAGATACTGATCTACGCTACAATCTAGATAACCCTTGAAAATACTATACTCACTTGGAGAAGCCAGTTACAAAAGGCTATATGTTGTATAATCTCTTTATATGAAATGCCCAGAAAACAGATTTCATATGGACAAGAAGTAAATTAGTGGTTACCTACAGGTGGAGGTAGGGAATTAAGGGGAGAATGGAGACTGATTGCTAAAGGGCACAGGGGTTCTTTCAAGAGGATGAAAATGTTCTAATATTAGATTTACTATGAGCAATCTAATATTGATTGCTATACAACTCTGAATATATTAAAAAACACTGAATTTAACAATTTAAAGGGGTGAATTGTATGGTATGTGGATGATAGCTTAACAAAGCTGTTTTTTTAAAAAACTTCATTTGTTCATGTTATTTAGAAAATGTCTTACCTACTACTAGAAAGTACAGAATATATTTATGAATACAGATCATACTTTAAAATGAGCACCAAAAATAAGCACACTGTTATCTGATGGTCGACAGGTACTGAAAGGGAGGAGGAGTCAGGGAAGACAGTTCTCCTTTAACCCCCTGCCAGCAGGACTAACTGTGCTGTCTTCCTTCCAGCTGGCAGAGTCAATATCCTGGTCACTGGATAGAGTTCTGAAAATTTGTAGAAGAGTAGATGTGGAGATGGCAGTGAAAAGAGCTTGAAGAATGTGTCAACTGAGGTCAAGTTCATTGACTGTCACTATATTATTTGTTGTTCACTCCCTCTCCTCACCCCATTCCCCTGTATTTGGTACGTGATTTTGGTATGTGAATTAGTGAATTATAAATACCCTGTCTTCTAGCTGTTTCCTTTTAAACATGCCTTCTTTTTTGTCCATGTCTTTCCTTTCTGTTTGGTATTCAGAGAACAGCAGAAATAAAAGTTAATAGGAAGTCAGTGTGCACAGCAAACTGGCAAAACAGACTCCTGAAATGAGTAGGGAAGATAGTGGTCACATACTGATGTTTATGGTCACACAGATGTTTGGGGGCTTGGCAGCTGTTGGCAAATGTCAAACCCAAATAACTACGCTGAGACTTTTAGTGATAGGAAAATGTGGCCTTGTATTAGACCAAGCTTCCCTAACTACTGTACTGAGTATGCTTGTACTTAATGTAATAATGTCTAAATTACACAACAGGTCTATTTTCACAAAATGTTTTTGCTCTTTGTGTGTATGTATTGGGGGGTGGGTGATGGTGGTAGTTGGTGAGACTGAGGGGAGTCAGGTTTGGGAAGGGGTGTAGGCGGAAAGCAGGATGACAGGCTAGTGTCTGCCTTGACAGCTTTTCATAACTTCCCAGGGAAATGACAAGGAGGGGGCGAGCTGGGGGCTGAGTGTCTGTGGGGGAAGGCAGAGCCAGGCAATGCAGTACTGTGGGCTAAACTGCTCACATCTACAGCAGTGCTGCTCAGAGCGGGGGAGGCAGGGCCAGAAGAACGAACGACAGATGATGCCGAGACGGAGGGCGGTGCTCCAAAATTTTCCACTGCTTCCATTACCACAACTACATCGCTGGTATTGCTGACTGAGGGTTAGGAGAGCTGGTGGGATTCCAAATAAACTCATCCAAGCTTAATGTAAATTAAACTTTGTATAAAATTAAGCCAACTGTCTATACAGACATCATTCTTATTCTGCTAGTGGCAGCACATTTCAGTGCCAGCTCACACACAGAAAAATTAATACTGGAAAACACCTAGCACTTTATCAGTCACTTATCTTGACTCTTCTTAAGGACCAGTGGTTCGGTTAAGATGGCAGAGGTAGAATGTAGCTTGGCCATCAAGAGATTATAACATAAATTATTTTGTTCGAGGCAACTGCTGGCTCTGGGTAATTCTGATAAATACATATAACCACATATTCTACTTCCTTTGACACCTTTTCAAGTTCTGAAAGTTACCTACCAGGCCAAACCTACAGTCTCAACACATGGACATTTACCTCATGAATGAGAGTGGCCAGTTATTTTTGGAGTTCCTCTGCGGATAAAAAGCAATGGGTATTAGAATTTAATAAACTACGTTGAAAGAACCTCTGCTTTGGGGAGCACATGGGCTGTTTTCTATGAACTCTTGCTCTCCCAGACTTTGGGTGGGTGGGTGGGGGGACTCGCAGGTACTTCTGCTTTCTGAGAAAGCAGCTCTTCTTGCCCTTGGCATTTATCCTCTGTCATGCACGACTACCATTCTGCTATCTGCAACAGTGATAGAGGAGTCAGAGAGACCATTAGCTATCTGCTTTTCTTCCTGACACACTCAAATAGTTAAACTCTTGGCTTTCTACTCAGATAAGTAGTCTGGTGTGATACTTAAGCACTCAAAGAAAAATACTGGAATAGATGTGGAAAAGTACTTTCAACCATGAAGATGTTCTTAGAATCATAGAATTTCAGCATTGGAACGAATCTTTCAAACGAAAAAAACTGAGTTTAATGAATTAAAGTAAAATTCTCAAAATTACAAAGTACAGTCAATTTGAGAGCTGGGGCTCAAACTCTGGGCTCTCGACCCCATGACACTGTGCCAACCCACCTCAGAGAGTTCTCCTGTGGAAACTAGGCATGCCGTTACTCAGTAATTCTTTCACAGCAAACTTACCATACCCTGGTCAGTAAGGACTCTTGATTCAACCAGTTCTCTTTCTAGACACCAGTTCTTCTGCATATTAGATATCTATAAATTTACCTAAGGCAATCTGTCTACTTAATGATATGAGACTACTCATTAATTTCAACAGGAAGTCAGGATATGTGCTGGATGTTCAGTGAGTTCCTGTAGAATTTCAGCACTGTGCTAGACTCTGTAATGACTATATTCTCAAACCATTTCTAGTGGCTGCTGTTCTGAAAATTTGTGGAGAGCTAGACTAACAGAGCAATAGTTTCGTTTTTTTTTTTCTTTTTGTTCTCTTATAACTAACAGAAACCAGGTAGACTGGTTCTAGACACACAGTCTGTACAGGAAGAATATCTATACATTTCCTTTTATCTCTTTCATTCAAGTGATTTCTACCAAAAAGAAGAGCAAAATGGGTAAGAGAATGGCCTCTGAAACCAGACTGCTTAGGCTTAAATTCTAGTTTCACCATTTGCTGGTTATGAAACCTAGGAGGCTTGTCGAATGTCTCTAAGCCTCAGATCACTTATCTATGAAATAAAGACAACAGGACTGACCTCACTGGCTTGATGAGGACTGGATAAATCAATGTTTATTAAGCTCTTAGACAGTACTTGGCATCAGGGACCGGTCATGTATTTAAAAATAAATAAATGAGACCCTGGCGGTGACCGTTAAGCTGTGCCTAGCCTGGGACGAAAGGAGCAAGGGTAGATGTATGAGATTTCAGCATCTTCTCACAAGAAAGCAGGAGAAACCCTTCAAGGACACCGTGAAGTTCAAGCCCAAGCAGTGCAATACTAACATCAATAGCAAGGAAATGAAGGCCACTAACAGACTGTGCTGGCATGTAACAAGGAGACATGCACACAGCCTAAGTAAAGCTGACAGTGATGGATGCCAACGGCTCTCACAGGCAATTGCTATAGTCATTTTCCAAAGGACAGACTAGTCAAATAGCCAGCAGGGAAGAGTCGTGAATTTTTTTCTGAAAGCTTTTTTTCCCCAGTCACACTGAGGTGATTGTTGGATATATGGGTCAAATGTATACAGAGTATTATATTCTTTCCCTCCACTCTGAATTAACGATTCTCACATGTAAGTCAGGTTTTGCAGATCAGAAAATAAAAGGACAAGAGACAATATAAATATGTCAGAAAAAAATTTTGGACCTACAAAGCAAGGAGTTCTTTAAAAAGGAATACATACGTTTGGGGGAGGCATGTGGGCTGTCTGAGGCGATCTGTCTCATCCGTGTTCCATGGCAGCTGAGGGCCACAAGCCTGGAGATGATGGCAGTTTTGCCAAACCCAATGTTTCCCACAATCACTACTCCTTGGTTCACATTGGCATTTGAACTTTGAAGTTGAGCATCTATTTCATGGAAAACCCAATCCCGGCCAACAAACACCGACTCTGTAGTGATGCTGGGCACTTCAAAAAGCAGAGGCTTCAGGGAGATATCTGGAGGTCTGTAAGGTGCAAAGCGAACTAGAAGAAACAATAGGAAAACACAGAATTTAGGCCAAGCCATCAACATTGAGAGAAATAAAGAAAAAAAAACACTAACTTAGAGTTGCAGTATGATGGTACTCTGGCTTATTCAGAAAATGATAAAACTCTGATTTTAGTTCTACATAGATAAGCAATGGCAGGTGAGCTCGAGCCATGTGATATTCTAGTTGGCAGAACACAAATACTCTTGAAACTAATAATTTATGGAACAGTCAGGAAGGGTAATATTCCAAATTTTTGAACAACGGGGATGGTTAGGCATCAGCAATCAGGATAGATGCACAAGTAGTAAAGAAGCAGGGTCCTTAAGGCCTCGTTCTATGCCTGGCGATAACCTTTTAGTTGTTGGATTGTGGGGAGGTGCAGAGTTGGAGTTCCTGGGAGAGACCACACTGTGGCTGGGCATCCAGATGTCTGATAGCATCAGCTCTTTACCAATGAGTAAAGGTGAATTTCAATATTTAAGAACCAATATGGCCATACCAGTATCTATCTGTCCTGTAGAAAGCATGGTCAAGTTTCTTTAAAAATGCCAATGAAAATAGCAATTCCTTTAAGTTCATGATGTGTGTGTGTGTGTGTGTGTGTGTGT
>VMDR010024834.1:0-14805 GCA_007922815.1 Macrotus californicus | reverse complement strand
GAAATCTATTTGAAAAAATGATGAAAGCAAACTTCCCTAATTTAGTAAAGGAAATAGACATGCGAGTCCAGGAAGCACAGAGAGTCTCATGCAAGATGAATGCAAAGAGGCCCACTCTAAGATACAGCATAATTAAAATGGTTAAAGATAAAGAGAGAATCTTAAAAGCAGAAAGAAAAAAAGAAGTTAGTTACCTACAAGGAAGTTCCCATAAGACTGTCAGCTGATTTCTCAAAAGAAACCTTTCAGGCTAGAAGGGATTAGCACAAAATATTCAAGGTCATAAAAAGCAGAGACCTACAGCTAAGATTGTTCTACCCAGCAAAACAATCATTTAGAATCGAAGAGCAGATGAAGAGCTTCCCAGACAAGAAAAAAATAAAGGAGCTCATCATTGCTAAACCATTACTATATGAAATGTTAAAGGGACTTATTTAAGAAAACAAAGATCAAAACTATACATAATAAAATGGCAAAAAATACAATCTATCAACAATTGAATCGAAAAATAAAACTAAGCAAATAAGAACCAAAACAAAATCATGGATACTGAGAGCTTTTTGATGGTTGCCAGAGAGGGGCACAGGGGAGTGGGTGAAGAGA
This sequence comes from Macrotus californicus, assembly GCA_007922815.1. NCBI lineage: Eukaryota > Metazoa > Chordata > Mammalia > Chiroptera > Phyllostomidae > Macrotus > Macrotus californicus. The sequence continues at coordinate 14,202 of VMDR010024834.1, read as the reverse complement.
TGAGGGGATTAAGAAATACAAATAGGTAGTTACAGAATAGTCATGGGGATGTAAAGAACAGCATAGGAAATGGAGTAGCCAAAGAACTTCTACACATGGCCCATGGACATGAACAATGGTGGGGGGATTGCCTGAGGGAGTGGTAGGCAGAGAGGGAGAAGCAAAGACCAAAATATCAGGACAACTGTAATAGCATAATCAATAAATTATAATCTAAAAAATAATAATCTGGCAGATTCACACACCTCAAAGTTCACACAAAAAGCCTGATTTTTTTCTAATCAGGTTTCCACAAAGAAGATGTTGCCTCTCACTTTCCCAAACTCGACTGACATAAAGGAGTAGCAGGGGAAACCAAAGTCAACTCACTTACAAATCAGCCTTCAATATACTTCCTCTGTTTTGAGAAAATTTGCTAATTCCTATCATGATGGATATTACAAAGTGACCTTGGCTTAGGGATCAGAAAGAGACAGAGTTTAAAGGATAAATCACATTCTGCAAATCATTTTTCTAATAAAAGAAAGTTTCCTTCAGAAAAGCAACATTGACATATATTTTTCTTCTTACAGGAAGATGGAAAAAGAGAAGCCATTTCAACAAATATCTATTGCAACAGGGAAAGTTCCTGCACTGATGTCTGGTTTAAGATACAAATGAAAATATTCTCAAGATACCCAGAATAAACCAATTTTATTAGTAGACCAGCATCTCAGAATGAAAACACTTTTCATACTCCTGCTAACATCTTATTTTAAAATTTGTTTGAGTGTTTTATTTCCTTCCCACGGAATAATGTGTAGTAATTAAAGCCAGCAAGTCTCTGATTAGTATGAAAATGTTACTCTGTCATTAAATTAAGAGTAATAATGCCTTCTGTGCATGTAGCAGGCTAAAACTTGAAGGATCCTTAAGAGCTTGCCTGCGTGTAGGATAAGAACTTTATCACTACGTAGACCAGGAAAGGGATGCTGAGAACAGTGGACCTTTCAAAATGGCAAGGACAGTTTGCCTACTTGGGAAATTGGCAGGTCATGAGTGACTCAGAAAAAAAAAAAAAAAAAAGGCAGATCTGGCAATAACAGCTCAGAATCTGTCGGGAAGGAAGTTATTCTACCCCATTCTTCTAGCATTGTATTTAATAATTAAACTAAATGCAACCAGTCATTTGCTGACCCAAGGTTCTCAGCTATTATCTTAGCCTCTCCCAGTGCCATATTATTTATTCTTGTTGCCCTGCTGAAACCATTTAGGAACTCAATATACCCAGTGGCCTTAGATACCCATCGAAAGTCTGTTCAATCTGATGGTCTGTCCTTTAGTTATGTCCTGATAACCTTTAAAATTCCCACAAATCGAATATTCAATACTTAAGAACAAGCCATGAGGTTAGAATGAAATTGCCCTCATTTACCCCTGGGACAACTTAGTCATTTCCCCCTATCCCACTTTCATAGCATCATACATCTCTCCTTTTAGCTCATTTAATACTTATAACTTTACTGGTATTTGCATAGCTCTCTCACAGCTGCAGAACACAGTTGCATAGCACACATATATACTCACAAAGGCATGGCACAGGATCTGGCACATTATGGGTATGTAATCCTCTGCTGAATAAAGGAATGAATGGTTAAACGAGTATTATTTTTAGCGCACAAGTCTATAAAACTTGTTAAGCCATAGAAAAGTTGAGGATGTTTACTTTATCAAAGATAGTATAAAATTTCACTAGCCCAGAAAATATTTGGTATCTCTGTATCTCTATGAGGCTCTCATTTTCCTTTGCATTGTCCTTGACCTAAAAGTTTGCCAAGCAAATTGATTATGTGAGCAAGTTTCCAGGAAATGTAAACAGTATTTCAGAGAATGTTCCACTTGCTAAGGTCAAAATCTTTTCAAATTACTTGGAAGTCATCAAGTTGAATCTAAACACTATGATATTCTTTGCACTTTAATCTAATTCATAAATCTGTGGGTTATTTTCAGATAATCCTTCCACTGAATCTTGTGGGGATAAATTGCTTGTTAAGAAGCACCTTTCACTGAATTCAGATGGCCTTTTCTCCAGTTGGTCTGGATTAGGAAAGTTTTAATGCATATTTACTTAAGTGTGTAAAAGCTCTCAAAGAAGGGGGGAAAGAAGGAATAATCATGGTCAGCTGATACATACAGTCTGGGTCAAAAAAGTTCAAGTCCTATATTTTGGACCTCTGTGAAAGATAACATTAAAAATTAACCTGGTCTTAGCGTCATCCAATCAAGAAATTGTTCCATAGATCAGAGCTGTATTATTCAAAGCAGAGTTCTTCATCTGAAAGCTTTATAGAAATTTCTGGGTGCTACCCCAGACACCCTGACCCAGAAGCTCTGTGATAGGCTTCTATGTGCTGGAGTTTAAAAACTGATGGACTAGGTTAGGGTTAGGGTTAAGTGTTAGAGGTTAGAATTAAGGTCCTTACCTGAGGGATATGTACAAACAAAAAGATGAGAATATATTATTAACATATTTAAATCAGTTTCTAGTTTCTATTTTTGTAAAAGCTTTACAGTATTTTATATAGAAGTATGGTATGCAAAATAAAAGTATATAAACATTATAGGATACTAAATATTTTTACTTATGGACTAGGCAAAGTTTGAAGAACCTAGATCCAGAGAATAATAAGTACCTAATTGATCTTTCTGAATAAAATCCCTGTGTGTAAAAATATTTTCCAATGGGTCCTTTTCCCTGCAAGAGAAAATATAGGAAACATGCCAAGAGTTGAGCATGGATGATTAGGATTAGGTAACTTTGTCTTTAAAAATAAAATAAAAACTATTCCACAAGTACATCTCAAGCACGTTCTTCTGTGGAAGGTGCTAGAAAGCACGCTACTAAGGGAAGTAATTTATCAACCTAAATGAAATCAGGTGCTGGAGAACAAATCAAGAATGAGGCACTAGTGGGGGCAGGGGGCACAAACAATGGAAGCAAACAAGGGTTTAGGCTCTGCCTGTCTAATGCTGAGGAACAATTAGTTTGAGTAGCTGCAGGGGCATTTGAAAATGTAAAGTGGGTGGAGCAAGCCCGCAAGCACCCTATTTAGCAGTTTGAGATGCAGTCCCCATAACAAAGGATCCCATTCTTTGTAACCCAGTGAAATTGACTTCAGCTGTCCCTATGCAGCTGGAGTAGGTCGACTTGAAACCCAGGGGAAAAAAAAAGTCTTGAGAGCCTACGGAGTATGCTCATCCCTTTGTTTTGTTTTTTTTCAAATTTTTTTCCTTGTCTGTCTTGTGTTGTACTCTGCCTTAGATTTAAGAAAATAAATAAATAAAAGGGGACTGTAATTGAATTAAGAACAATGAGTCCCAAACTGCACAGTTTTTCACGTGAGACTAAAGAAGATTTGGTTTTGATCTTAGAGTAACCAGATGCTTCATTTTTAACAGATTCCCCTGACTCAAGACACACATACCCTCATCCAGTCTTCAGGAAAAAAAAATCTTATGTAACAGAATTAAGGGAGAGGGAGTGGGTATGCTCCCCCCTTCTCCTAGTGTGGGAACAGAAATATTCCCTTCTCTGGTTTAGACGTAAGTTTGGTGCACTGATTTGTGGGTGGAGAGAGCAGAGAAGTAGTCAGAGTGCTGAAAGTGATCGTAGAAAAACTTAAATAAGTAAAATCTGCACAGGTTCAGGCATATGTCAATTTTTATTATTTTGTAAAGCTGGAAAAAAAGTTCTGCCAATTATTGGAATGTTGAGAAATACACGAACATTTTATATTAGCTGATATGACTCACTCTTTGTCAGGTTTTAAAATGGTAGTAATTACAGGGGCCTTGCCTTTATAGTGGAAGATTATTGGGTAATTATTTACTACAGAGACTTTAGTACTTAGGAATGTTTATCTAAATGCAGTATTACAACCATTATTTTATCTTTTGTTGGCCATTGTGCTCATATCAAGATTTTACAACAGCCAAAAAGGAAAAAAAAATCCTTCTTGAATAGCAAGATGTCCCCGACTTTAAATTGTTTGTTTACCCACCTATCACTTATTAAAAATTCCACACAATAAGTCACTCTCAAAAAAGATCACTTTTTTAAACGAGCCTTCCGCCTATCTTTCATACTCTCTCTCTGTCAGCCAAGGTAATAAACGCAAGGCTCCAGCAGCAAGAGAAGGTTTTTGTAAATTTCCAAGACAACTAAAGGACAGTGAACTGTGCCCGGAGCTCCACAGAAACAGCAGCAGACAATATGAGATGTATTCCCACCCTTTCTTTGCTCTCTGAAAGATTTTCCAGTAATCCCTGGCACAAACCAGGGGCTACAGGTTCCCTCATCAGCCAAACATTTATCTCGAAGGCACAGCTGATCACCCAAGATTATGCGTGGTTTCAGGACCTCCATTCTACGGGTGTGAAATCAGATGAAATATGTTTATGAAGTTTTGACCCAAATATTCCCTTCTAAGTTTTGCCAAGACATGATGTGCTTGGTTCTTTTTACCATATTTGAGTAAATAAATTGAGGTTAAGTGCTGACGTGACTCTGAACATGCTATATTTGTACTCACGCTCTATTTGTGTCTAAATATCACACGGGGAACTTCGCTCTGTGTGTGTGTGTACTGTTTTCTATATATAGGTTCATTTGTTAGTTTTTTGAAATCAAGCTTATGCAACTTGAAGTGCAACAGCGTAGTTGCCATTATACGATGAATTTTATCTGATGGACTGAATTTCACTACCAAGATGCACACATAAACATGAACACTACAAGCCATTGCCAGTGATTAAGCCCCTTAAAAGAATGTTTCAATATTAAATCTCTTTGACAGAGGCTATCATTAAGATTCACAGCCTCAAGAATGTTTTTATGTGACTTCTGCACAAAAACTTCTAACAGTTGCTTTGAAAACTCCAAAGTGGCTTCAACCATGCGGCCTTCGTGCTATTGACCATACTGTCTATTCCATATTATCTTCCTGTTATATCCGATAGGATGTCTGTAGACTACTCTCTCAGGGGAATTATATTTTGTAGTCTCACATCTTTACCATTTTTACCTGAGACTAGATAGATGTGCATAGGATGGTCAAATGCTTAGTTTGCAGTACATCATGTTCATACATTAGAATTGAATGCTTAGAATTGCTTTAAACTCAATGTTAATTTACCAAATCCTATAAAGCCCTTAGATCTCAAGTATTATCAGTCTGCTTAAACTGACGTCTCATTTGGGCAAGATATTTGGTATACGGCTTTAATAAACTGTGACAGAACAAAATTTCCACAAGCCAAGTATAGGCAGAAGATTTTAATTCTTAATTTGGTGACTATTGAAAAAAAACAACAACTCTTGTTATATAAAGAACATAAAGCTGAGCAGAGACTGAATCATAGATTAACACTCTGCTCATGTAGACGGCTATCAGCACCAAAGGGGCTTTGGGTAAACCACTTCCTCTCTTCTCTGTCTTTATAGAACAGAATAATTAATTAGTTGCTTACTTTCCACTTCACGTTGTGATGTATAAATCTGGCCTAATAGTGTCATGTCTCATGAATATGAATGTAGCTGGAAATTTTAACAGGGAAACAAAAATCAGCCCTTCTTTCTATTCTGAGATCTACTTTTATCTGGGTCTAGCTCCTACAGATACACCTTGAATCTGACTTCCTCTGCACCACTCAAGCAAATTTGAAAGATATTTTTAGATAACTAATATAGGTTCATTTTTCAAAAGATTAAAAATATACAGACATATAAGGAACTAAGAAAATAAGTAGAACATGAACTGCATCAACAAGCAATGAAGAATTTAACATTCTTAATTGACATGTATCACTTCTGAATTTTTCTGTCATTTAACATCATTTTTAAATAGTTGCAAATGTTCCATTGTATAGACATGTCAAATTTTATTGCGCTAATCTTCCATTTTAACATTTAGGTTATTTGCACTTTTCACTCTTAAAATCAACATGCAAAGAACAACTTTATGAGATAACTGTTGTGGACATTTTTAATTATTAAATTAAGATAAATTCAACAAAAAAAGAAGTACATTGGCATATTGTAATTTTCTTCTAAAAAGTTTGTACCAATTGACCATCCAACAGTAGTGTCTGGGGGTATCCATTTCCTGGCCCCCTTGACAACACTGATTAAAATTTACCATTAAAAATTTTAAAAAACACCCATTGTCTTAAATCACGTCTTTCACTCACAAGAACATTAGATGGGACATTTGAGGGTTGGCCTGGTTCTGGGGACTAAGCATGAAGTTGTGGAAGCAGACACTCTCAATAGCTGGGGGAGTCAGGAACGTGGGAGGTTAGGTCCAGGGCAGGGAGAACATGTGGTCTCTGGGCCCAAAGAGGAATCCCACATGGACTCACCATGGGGAGCTTAGCTACCAACAGAGACAGTGGCCTGAGCACTGCAGAAAACGGCTCCGTTCAATGATTACTAATAGGCATGGGAAAACTGAATTGTCCACAAGCCCCCATCCCTTCAAAGATCAAATAATGGCAATGATAGCTCAGGGAGAGGGGACAGATAGGTTGTTAGACAGATTGGCATGTAAGCCAAATGTCTGCCACCCACGTATCCCCCTGTCCTCTACCTTTAGGGGTTCCTCTTCCCTTTATTTTTTAGACAGCAACACTTGCATTCCATTCCATACACTGTAAAAAAATCCCAAGAATTTTTAGGAGATCGTAGTTCTCCTTATCACCTACTCTTTGTAAAAATTTTGGCCCATTGTCTTGCTGTCTGCAATTTCTGTCATGGTTCTGTGCCATTTCACCCATTTATCTGTTTCGGATGGCACAAAAACTAGGCATTGACAGGAAGCTTGGTGTCAAAGAACTAAAGTCCAGTTCAATATAGGAAACAGACCAATGCTAATATTACCACTGACCCAAGATTTATCGCTGACCTAAATATTTATCTACCAATCTGTGCCATGTTTCGCTTTATCCCTGACCGTAAGCAGGTGAGACCGAGATAGGCCTTGAGTTAGCAAAGATTTGGTAAGATGGAATTTTAGTCAGAGATGTTTTAGGTACAACAGGCCACAGCATCTCGGAAGAACCAACGACAGGAGCCATGTTTGCAGTCCTGGGTATAGTTGAGGCTGGCATATAGGGAAGGGGCATACACACACACAAAAATTTAAAAAACCTTGAGTGCCATGCCAAGTATTTGGATTGAAAGGTGCTGCCACTAGAATCTAGCTAGAAGCAAGGTGACTCAAGGAAGCCATTGCAATACGCCAGCAAGAAATATCCAAACCCTAAACTAGGAATCTAACGGCGGGGATGTAGAGAACAGCTTGAGAGGTATTTGAGACAATGAATTGATGGGCTCTGATCCTGTCATGAAGAAAGACGGAGCATTATAAAAAAATGGTGGTTTATAATTTAGGCTCAATGCCTTCAGAAATAGCTAGCAATTTGCAAGCTCCTTGTATGAGACAGATTTTTGCATTTAAAAACATTTATTTAGAAAAGTGATCAAGAAAGTAGACTCTTCTTCCTTATATGTCTGTTGATATGTATGATGAAGTTTGAGAGAATCAAAATAATTCCTTCTGGCTTCTTTTTTTCTTTTTTCTTTTTTTTTTTTGTAGTTTGTGCCTTTTAAACTGAATCCAGATCTAACAATTTCAGGCTTATGTAAGAGGGAAAGCATAAAAGCATTTTGCCAAAGCCACCCAAACTATACATCTTTTGGGAGATCTACCACTAAAGCAGGCAAGAGAGAAAAATCAGACAGCAATGCTTTTAAGAAGATGAGAGACAAGAAGCAGATCAAACGTTCTGGGTTGAGGTTAGTGCTGTCAGCTCCTTCATGTACTTGACTTGCATTAGAAAGATCTGTAGTACAGACTGGAAGGCGGAACCAGGTTCTAAATTTGGAGCCCTAGCAGGAAATTAGTATAGTTCTGTGATTAATTTATGCAAAAGTAGAATCATACCAATTCATAGCATGAAATGGAAACTGAGTCCTTTTGTCAGCCTTTTGAATTTCTTTCAATAGTTCACGGAAGATCCAGCCCGGTGCTCTGGTGCATTTGTGGACCTAAGTCGAGCCTCCCCTTTATACAGACCTTGCCCAGGAACTGCCTTTTTTTTTTTCTTTGTCAGCTGGTATGTGGTTTCCTGCCCTTATTTCATGTTTCCAAGGTATTGTTTCCAAATGGATGAGAAACAATTTCCTGAGCTTGAGTGGGAACAAAACTGAAACTGCATTAACTCGTCCTATCGGCTCTAGGAGGGACTTTAAACGCTTACAATCTTGATCTGGCCTTCATTGTATTAAATTAGCGTCTGTGATTAGAAACCTGAGATCATTGTTGCATGTTGGCTGTCCTTTGAATCCCAGTATAAATCTATCATTGGAGCTCACGGATTTCAGGCTTTTGATGCAGGGACAAGAACACACAAAAGCTTCTAACAACTACTGGAAAAGTGAAACGGTGGCTCCCAGCCATGGTTCTTTTGCGTTTCTGCCACGGTAATGTGTTCCACATTGATCTTGCAGTTCTTATGCTCTGAGGGTTATTTGCAGTGCTCCAGAAAGAACATCTTGCTACCCAACTCTTAGTTATCGGAGTTTTATACCGTGTGCAAGTATTCTAAGGACAAACTTCTATATTTGTGTATCACACAAATATCTTAAGGAGTGGTTCAGGTATTTTTCTTTTGCAAAACTTTCACATGTTATGTTCTCTCTACGTGTTTTTCCATTTCCCATCATAGGGATATTCTTTAAACCTATTAAAAGATCTATCTGGTCTCTTGAAAACCACGCAACTAGAATTTTACTGAAAGGGAACATTGTAATTAGAGTGCCATATAAACTTAGCTAAACCACCCAACACTCTTTTGAAACAAGACAGTATTGTTGCTATAATAATATTTGTATGGACACATAAACAAGGGTACTGTAGATGGGCTACATTACACATGCTACCACTTATCTGGTATTTGCCCAGCCAGTCTGAGATTCAATGACCTGGTCCGGTTTCTGAGATGGAAAAGTCTGGAATGGCCAGGGTGGTGACCATGTTGAAACCCCCTCTCTTCTCCTTTCCTTCATTTTCATTCTCCTCTCTGCCACACTCTTGAGTGTTCCATTTGGGTTGGGAAACTAGACAGTTGAGGTTACCACTAAAGGTACTCAAGTAATTGCTAACTTCCTCCATCACTAATTTGGAATGCTTTCTACAACACCTTAGCCCTGCTTCACAGACGCCAGATGCATGCACAGAGTAGTTCCTATTCTGTACTTGCTCAAGGACCTCAATTCCTCAAAACCTTGAAGTTCTCTCTCAATAATTCAATTGTAAAAATACAGCTAATAAATACTACCTCTGGGCCAGATTCCCATGCTAAGTAGGTGCTGAAGAGATATAATAAACAAGATATAATTCCTCATCTTGACTTTCCTCAACAAACACACACACTATTTGTAAGATGGTCTCTCAGATTTGTGGGGTGGGAACAGAAAAGGGACAGGTACCCACAGCTTAACCTTCCAGCTTTGACTTCAAGGAGGAGGCAGTATTGCTTTTTCCTTAGAAAAGCAGAATTGGAAAAGGCAGGAAATCCTGAACCACCTTCATGAGAAGAAGCAGAGAGTACTTTGAAGAGAAACAAACAGATCTCAAACCATGAGAGGAAAGGAGAGGGAGAAAGTGAAGGAGAGAGGAGAGAAAGGGGGAAGTGGGAGCAAAGGCAGAAGGGAACGGCAGCTTTGGGAGACTTTGGGGACAAAGAGTTTGTCACCCTGACGAAGACTAATAAATAATAAGGATTTTTAAAAATCTGGTGCTTTGCATCATGCAATATAATCCTTCATCTGGAAAGCTTAAGGGGTCACAGGGAAAATTTCAATTGTCTGCAATGGTAGGATTTTATTTCCTCCGAATGCAATGCTGCGCTCAGGGAGTGGCCAATTACATAGGATTTGTCCCTGATGTCTGTATTGCCTTTGAATTGTTTGCTAATTATTTTGAGCGGATCTGTTTATTTTTTCTAAGAAAATGTTAAAACACTCAATTGTTAAACTTCTTTTCTAACTTCTGACACAGTGCCAGGTACATTTTGGTTATCCATAATGTCCTCCCCACTGTTTTCAATTTTTTTTCCTGTGGTTGTGTCTCACACTTCTTTGAGAATGATTCTTTTACCTACTCAGTATACATATTCCCACTGGGAATATAAAGGAAGATGCCTTCTCACACCACCATGACCAAGGCAGGCTCAAGCTGGCCTTTATACAGGTGACTAAGATGGCCTATTGGGGGTCCCTTTTTTTAGAGAGTTGTCCAGATAAAGCTTCTAATAAGTTATTTCTCTACTTCTTTGAGATGTAAAACATTTTAAAAATCCCCTTACCAGTTTTACAACCTAAAACTGTCTTTCTCAGGGAGCTGAGAACTACCCATCTGAAATGTAATCACCAAGGAAGACAGCTCCCTAGTCTCTGTCTGTGGAAGGGTAAGAGACTAACTTCATTGGGAGCCTTGATCCAAGCTGTACAATTGCCCACTGTTATAAAGACATGAGAAAGTTTGCTTTTGGAGGGGGTGGGTAAAGTCAGTTAGTAAGCACAGATGGCTCAAGGTCTCCTCCTCACCACACCCCTTAAAAACCCTACTCCCTTTGTTTCTGCAGAGTTGAGTTCTGAATGAGTTCTGGCCGATCGACCCTATTGCAAGAGCCTTAAATAAAGCTTTCCTTAACTGTTTAATGTTGTCCGGTATAATTTCTACTGTGAGACTGAGCTCATCAGATACATCGTTTCCTTTGGGAATTTGAATTCTGAATAGAGGAACGCAAAGACACAAATCATGGAGAAATGCGATAACCCAATAGTAGCAACTTGAAGACACATACTTTTGGGTCTTTCTCCTTAGGGCTCTGGACTCGTCCTCCTGCCCTCTCCTTTTAACCACGTGAGTTGCCCCACAGCCTTTCAATGAGATCCTTTTTCTGCCCAGAAATTGTTTAGAAACTACACTCATTGATAAAGGTGGGTTGTCTTTAGTAAGCCTCATAAAACCCCTACTAGATCATATTAAAAATGGAAAAATTTGGGTTACTCATGACCTTTCATAAAGGTCATGAGTAAAGCACAATTCTAAATATGCATCCTCTTTTCAAAAATAATCATTGAATTACAGATATAGACCATTTCAGATTGCAAAGAACAAATTCATGTCAAGGGCGTAGTTTTGTTCTTTTTGCTTAGTGTATGTCTTCCTTTACCCCTCCCTCCCCTCCTTTATAATGATTTTTATGAAAGGTAACCATCTTAGTCCATCAATGGGTTACACTGCTCCCCACCAGAAAGTTCTAACAGTAGCAGAAATACTTGAGAAAGAGGGAAAGGGAAAGGGAGAGATTTAACTCTAATGAATCATACATTACCAATTTATTTGTATATTTGGGGTAAGAGGATTATGATTCAACTCTGTACTAGACCCTAGTTTCCACAAGATCATTTCTTCCCATGTTCATCTTCCTCAGCCCTAATCAAGAACCTTCAGTGTCTTCCTTTTCTTTGAAAGTTTCTTGTCTGGCTTTTAAATCCTTTTATGACAGTTTCATATTCCACGTGAAACAGTACTACGGCTTTAACAGACATAGCCTCTATTCTGCCCACCAGCTCTCTCCCTTTCCTCCACCTGCCTTTCCTATGGACAATGTTCAGCCCCTCATCTGTTATTTTTAATTTTTGCTAATTGTTTCTTCTATTTGAAAGTCTACTCCAACACTTTCTATATTGCATTAAGGTTTCCAGCAATTGGATCATTCTTTACCCATCTATCTCTTTCTTGAACCTGAACTGCCTCCCTGGTCAGCACAATTTATTCATCAATTTTTCTCTAATTGGCACAAGTTCATCAATCCTGTCTCGTCCAGAGTTCTTCCATCCTGTGGTATCTACACAGTGAACTGATGAATAAAAAGACAGATAAGCAGATTCTCATCAATGCCTTTCTCAGCTTCTAGCCTTTGAAGATATCCTTTGTTCTTTTCAAGTGAAGGGGGTAAAAGTGATCACCTACTAGCTGAGACATTGGGCAAGCTGCTGAAAATGTTTCAATTTTTGTTTCTTTAATTGGAATAAGAATCTTTATTCCACAGGATTTTTAGAGTTGTAAGCACAATTAATGCATTATGCATATAGCATTTGACACCGTGTCTAATACATTTCAAGTATTCAATATTGATCCTTGTTTCATTATTTGCTGACTATAATAGGTCTTAGAAACAAAACACACATATGAATATCCTAAGATAGAAAGATAATTTTGCCATGATACTTAACCTTGCTGATTTGTAGCTTATCTGCACCTATAATTATTACATTCCAACTGATTTTCAATGAATTTTACTAGTTTGATTTCCCCCTAAATCTTAGTAGCATAATCATCCCTTTTACTGAAAAGAGGGTCTACCAGAAAAAAAGGGGTGGAGTAAGGGGAAGATATGTCTCCTTAGAGACCTCTAGCAGGAAAGCTGCTTCTAGCCATTCCACACAAATACTGGTCATGGTAACACCTAACCTTGCAGTAGGTTAAGACCAGGCATTCACAAATCCAGATAAAGAAAACCAGTTTTGCAACAAATTGCATAATATGGAATATAATTTGAACAGCCAGGCTATTTTCTATAGTTAAAAAGAAAAGCTGCGGCTATTTTAGGGAGAATGTTCTGAGATCATCTTTCTAAGCAAATTACAAAGAGAAAATTTAAGCTCCTAACACCTCAATGTCAATTAATTAATGCAATAATAAAATAATGCAACTAATATAATCATGTATCTCATACCTAAACCAACACTTCTTTTCTTTCTTCCTTTCTTCCTTCCTTTTCTTCTTTTCTTTCTCTTTCTTTCTGTCTTTCTTCCTACCTACCTATCTCCATGATTTCTCCTACTGATTTTAAAAGAATATTTTTTTGTAATACGTAAGCAAGACAGTTTAGTTTCCATGTACACATTTTTTGAGCAAATAATTATTAGAAATGTTTCAGTTTCATTGGTAGGTTTAAGTAGACCTTTTTAGCATTTCAAAATTCAGCCACAGGAATACAAACATATTTATCATCCTTTGGCTGATAAATAGCTCTCCACTGGGACCCAATAAATAGTCTCAAATGTTTATTTGATCAATACACAATTAAGTTGGAATCCAGAGGTCAACAAACATACAGTCAGAATCCAAGCATGTCTCTCTTCCTTAGAACCCACTATTCAGCCTTGATGCATGCACTTCCCAGCTGAAAGCAGGCACTTTGCACATAAGCCACACACCTTGGTCTGAGAAGCTCTGAGCTACAGTCCCAGTTGACAGAGCACACCTGCAGTGGTTCAGCCTTTCAACACATCTCCTGACACTAACCAGGTAGGGAAATGGGTAGGGTGGGAGGTGAAGCTCTCTAGTCCCACGAGTATATCTCCACCTTAGCAGCATGTGAATGATTTAACACAAATCCACACAGCATGTTGGAGCAAATCACTTCCATCGCCCATATTACCAATCCCAAGCCAAAAATGTGATGTTTGACTGTTTTGGACATATATTGAAGACACTGATATTTCCAAACAAAAGTTCCTGAGCCAAGTGTATAAGATTGACAAATGAGTGTTTTCATTCAAAGTCAAAGCTATTCTTTCTTTTCCCCTTTTTCCTTCAGTACATAAAGGAGACTTTATAGAAAACTTTCTGCAGTGACGGAAATGTTCCACATTTGAACTGGTCATTACAGTAGCCACTAGACACTTGTGATTAACAAAAATGAGGCAAATGAGACTGAAGCCCTAAATTTTAATTCAATTACTTTTAAATAGTCTTAGTGTTAGTGGCAACCACCTTAGATAGCATAGCCCTAGATATTTAAGGGAGCATAATAGGATAAAAATGTGGTATCAGAAAACCGAAGGGCAAAAATCATTATTTTAACTATAATTTTCAGTGCAGTTCAGAAGTCTAAGTGCTTCTCAGTTAACAAACTATTTCTCGGGCAATTGTAAATATCTTGCTCTGGTCAATTGACTATTTTTAAGTAGCCAGACATTACTATATATCATGGATTTCCAGTTTTCAAATAATGCTACCCCAAAATATATAGTTCTCACAAAAATACCCTCTAAAAGTAAAGCTAGCAAAAATCAAAATATCA
>VMDR010024833.1:0-14802 GCA_007922815.1 Macrotus californicus | reverse complement strand
CTAATTATGGGGATTTATCAGCAATTCATTTATGTACCTATTTGTTCATTTGGCAATTATTTTTGTTTTCTTAATCCTTACCTGTGGACTTTTTAAATTGCTTTTAGAGAGAGAGGAAAGGAGGGAGAGAGAAAAAAAAGAAGAGAAACATTGACCAGTTGCTCCCACACATGCCCCTGCCAGGGCTTGAACCCACAATCTGGATATGTGCCCTGACTAGAGACTGAACCCACAACCCTTCAGTCCACAGGATGGCACTGCAACCAACGGAGCCGCACTGACCAGGGATGGCAATTATTTAGGGAGTGCACACTGTATGCTCAAACACTGATGGAAGTACTAAGGATAGAAGAGTAAAACTAAACAAAACCTTATCACAGACCTTACATTACAATACAGAGAAATGAACATCAAAGAAATGGGTAAATCAATATAAAATAAAATGTCAGGAAGTGGCCCAAACCATTGTGAGCAGTGCCTATGTTTGGAATGCCAGAATATGGGGAGATTTCACTTCCTATGCTATATTGTCCGCAACATTTGCACTGGATAGTCAGTACATACTGCTTTTGCACAGAATAAGAATAGGATTGGCCAAAAGACCTGTGTATGCAATGTAATTCCAGTTCCATAAAAATGCTGTGAAGTGATCAAGGTTCACTTTTAACTTTCCCTTGCACTCTTCTCTGAGTTATAAATAGGATTATAACTTCTACAGTCAGGGAAATACTTGGAAGACAACCACAAATATTCGAGGGCAGCATCTCTATCTCTTTCCAGTTTTGCTCCAGCATCTTCTTAATCCTCTCATTTTGCAGACCCCTTACGTCAACTTATTGTAGCAATTCTGAACCATGCTGGTCCTCCTTTTCTGGATGCCTTCTTTTCCCCTCAATGAGTCTCTCATAAAGTTTCCAAAAGGAAAAGAAATATCCCAGAGGAGTTCAGATGTGCACAAAGCACAATGAGGAGATTATATACTAAGAATCGTGCAAATTTAGGTATCGTTTGCATTATTAGTAGCCAATCAGTCAGTGAGGAGGTAAGCCATTTTTGCTGAGTAACATTGTGTCTGCTATTATACCAGACAAGAGAAGGATCCCAAGATATCAACAATCCAGATTTCCGTTGTAAGGAATTGTCTTTTTCTCCTGGCTAAGTCAAATAAAAGTGATGATACTCAGCTAAAATGAGTTTAGAATAAAAGCCCTTTTGTGTAGCTGCTTCAAGGGAATAAGCACACTGCTGAAGCTGAAGCAATCTCAGAACCACGGGATCATCATCTTGTTCCCTTCCACACCTAGACAACTTCATACAAATCTTGCCCATGTGCAGAACTGGTCCATTGAGAAAGCCTGGGAAACAATGTTTGGCAACCAGGTGCAGCAACCATAGACGCTTTCCTTGATTCTAAATGGAGTCAAGCTGATGTTCTCCAATGAACCACCCACTTTCAGATTTATGTTTGAGAGCAGTTGGTCAAATTATTAGACAGATTCTAAGTTTTGGTGTCCAACTTTCGTGATCTAGGGGCCTAGCTGGGGTCCCTGGAAAAACTGGAGCTCTGAACGTGTGAAAGCTGTGGGCTTCCAGTGTCTTCCTAGGCTCCGGCACACAGCTGGAAAGGAAAAGAAGGGGGGAAAGTGCTCTGATGAACTTAGCAGAATGCCAAAGCGAGAGAAATGAGGGAAAGGAAAAATGGGAGTGTGTGCAGGATGATAAATTGACTCTACGTCAAATGAAATAGATTTTGAAATAACTGTGAAAAGTATAAAATGTCGGAGCATAAAGAGCCTGCCACTGACAAAAGATGAATAAATGGGGTACTTCAAAGAAGGAATTTCCCAGCTGTGCTCACAGGAATCTTCAAAAGCTGTTCCATATGAGATAGCAGGAAAATATTTTAATAATAAATAGAAACAAATAACTGTTATAAGGCTATCAGAGCAGAAGTTTGTAGAGAGCTATTTGTCCTATAGCATAATGATCAAATAGAGGTGATGCCGGGTGCTTTTGAAGACATTTATGTTTTCAATTATTGTAACTTCAATAAATTCAGACAATAGAATCTCATGTGTGATTTCTTTGTGTGTGTGTGTCCCCAGGAGAATGAACATAAAGTAATTCTTCCATAATCACAGAGCAAATACTTGAGAGATCACAGAGAAGTTAGGGGAAAAGGTACAGCAGCAGCACAAAAGACTTGATTTGGGCATAAAGAAAAATGTGTCATGTGCTTATGTGCTTTTAAGGATGAAACAGATCTAACAAATGTGAGCAGGGGTCCGTGTCACGGAAACTGAAGATGAAGACAGGGTCCCGGATCTGGTGACACCTCATCTGCTCATCCTCAGCTCCATGGAGGGTGAGTCCCTCCCTCCAGGCTTTTGTGTGTCTGGGCCTCGCTCCCCTCATCACTCATACAGCAGGGCCTCCACCCCTCTCCTGCGGCGTCTGATCACCTGTTCCAGCAGGAAATCTTTTTCTCTGCTGCAGCTGACCCTGTCCTCTCATTGTCATCGTTATCCCCTTAAGTCTGTGTTTGGTTGCAAACCAGACTGGCCAACAACCAAAGGATGAGCCATCCCTTTGTTTTTCCTGGAAGGATGTCATGCCAAAAGCCATTAGGCTCATTAGGCAGTTACATAGCATGGTGTGCTCTGAAGGGCCTGCTGAGGTTTAATGCCCTGTGGTGGCTGTGTTGACATTCTTAATAAGTTTATCTTTGAATTTGTGTTTTGTAAGTGAAGTCTGATGGGACCAGAGAACATGCTCCAGGGACTCGGAGCTTCAGTTCATACTCAGCCTCACTTCTTGCTGCCTCCAGGCTTCCCAGGATGGCTGCCTCCCCATGCCGCCTCTCCTGCCCCTCCACCCAGGGATCCTGGCCACCCAGGTAGCAGCCAGGCCAAGTCATCGGAAGGAGGCCAGCCTTTTGCTGTCACCCTCTGCTCCCAAAAGAGAGTCAGGCCATGTTCATGCCCAACAGTAGTCCCCAAGCCAGGTGACTCCTAGCAGCCTCTCATTCACCCCCAATCCAGTTATGGAGTGTGCCCTGGCCCAAAGGTTGCAACCCCCACACAGGGAGAGTGATCCCCCTGCCTCCGGCAGGAGCCCCACAATTTCACTTTGCACTGAGCTCCAAAAGCAGTTTAGCCGGGCCTGAGAAAACCTGCTACCACCTCTTCACCAAAAGACCAGCCAGTCTCTGCTTGGGTACATGTGAAGAACAAGAAACTGATCACTTTGTAACAGAACACATTGAGGTCCTGAGGAATTTTAATGAAAAGCTCTTTATATTAAGCTTGAAATTGTTACTCAGTTCTCAGTTCTACCATAGGAAACAATACAAAAAATCTGTGTGCCTCTTCACTAAATCAATATCAATATTTGAAAGCTCGTATCATGTTCTCCCTATTCTTCAAGTGTAATATTCTTACTTCCTTCAGCTTTTCTAAATATGTCTTGGTTTCAGGGCACCTGCACATACCGGTGAAAAGCCTTTGGAACTGTTCTTGTGAAGATCCACTAGGCTGAGGTGCAACATACCAGGTATCATCTGCCAAACACAGCTCAATAGCAAGACTCCTTCTATCTAGACAATAGCACTGGTGCTGTCCCTATCAAACAGACTCACAATAGTGGCTTGCAGTTGGTTGCAAACCCAGAAACCGCATCAACTCAAACATCCCTGCATCCTTTACTGGCACCATCGATGTTTTGAATCTGTGTGAAGCTTTATCTTTCACGATCTGAATACCCTCTCCAGCCAGATGAAAACTTTTAAATCCTGATGCCATTTTTGTGATCAGACTTCATCCCCAGCTCTGCATCAGTAGTCGGTAATAAATGCCTTTTCACATAACTGCCACCTGTTCATTTGTTCAGTGATTTCCTGAGTTGCTCATAGGAGCGAGAATGGCATTAGGTGTGGAGAGTCAAGAATGAGCAAAGACCATTCTCACATTCACGAAGCAACAGTTCCCTGAGGGTGCGAACGTGAACCAAACACCACACAGGGGATGATGATAAGGGGGTAGTGAGCAGAGGCTCTCAGAACGTGTCCCTGGAGAGATTCGCCTGGGCAGGGAGGTCGTGAGGTCCTCTCTGGATCAAGGGCTAGAGCAGCGTTGCTCTGGGGAAATGGGGGCTGAGCCACATGTGTGATTTTAAATTTCCCACTGCCCACGTGAAAAGTATGTTTAAAGTGAACTTAATTTTAATGGTATGTTGTATTTAATCCAATAGATCCAATACATTGCTATTTGAACATATAATCAATATAAAACATTATTGAGATTTTTGCATACTTTTTTTTTTACTAAATCTTTGAAATCCAAAGCATATTTTATGGCTTGGATGACCACATTTCAAGTGCTCAATAATCACATGTGGCTAGTGGCTACAATATTGAGCAGTACAATTGAAGTTAAAGAGGTAAAAAGAGGATTTTTTTTTAAGTTTAATAATTATTTTATTTATAAATTTTTATCAACCCTTGCCAGTTATATGATTCTGGACTATTATGGGGGTATTATACATATAATAGTATTATCTTCTGTTCATCTGTATAAAAATGAAAGGAAAGAAGCAAAGAGGTGAGCAGACTGCATGAGAAGGACCCCTTCAAGCACCTATGGACAGGGGAGTGCCCTGTGAACATGTAGGCCTATTAGCTAAAGCCAACTCTTTCTGGCCCTTTCCATTGAGAAAACATAACCAATGAGACTGGGGGAAGGAAATCTATTGCAGAGCAAAATGGGAATGAAGAAGCTGCTGGGCACCTGAGAAAGCGGGACTTCAGGGCATGTTCCTTATTTTGGTCTTTATCTGGAAATAATGGTGACCTGGTGAAGAGTTTTAAGCAAACATATACATACATTTTAAAATCCCACTCTGCTTTCTTTGTTTCTGTATCAATTATTGGTGGAAGCACAGAGGTCTATAACCAACTGTAAGCCTGGTATTATGCGCTGTTTAGACTGATTAGTTACCAGAAGTGTATGTTCCAAAAAGCCAATGACCAGAGTGCAGACACAGAGTAGGTCCTCAGTATGTATTAGTTGTAAAAAGAATAACAGTTGGGGTTTCCCCCAATGGGCTACTTTCTAAGCACATGTGCTCACCTGCAGTCAGCTAACTCGACTGCTTCATACTGAGTAGGTGGGTCCTCCCCTGGAGCTCCCATTGTCCTGCCTCAACCAGCATCCCTGACTCATCCTATAAAGCTCTTATTTCCTGCTCAGGGGTAGGGGTTTATGTCAATTTAAAAAAAAAAAAGAAGAAGAAAAGGAAAGAAAAAAGAAAAGAAAGCCATTAAGCCCTTCAGTGTTACCAAGGTCCCCTCCCCTCCCCTCTCCTCCCAGGAGCTCACCTTTCAGGATTTGGGGCACTTTGTCCTGTTACAGGAAAACCATCAGCAGCCCACTGAGACGAGGAGCTCAGAGCACAGAACACAAAGCCTGAATCCCTGCAGTCTCCCATGGAGTCAAGAAGAAAACACAAATCTGTATTTTGCCGTGTATAGTGAACACTTTTTTGCCCAGATTTTTCAAGGAAAGATAAGGATGCACATTATACGTGGGTCATACTAATTCCATATCTATATACATTTTTTAAATTCTTTCCTTTATGCTTATGTGCTAAAAGTGTAACTCTAGAAAGCAATAATGATATCTATATGCAAAATAATGCTCTGGAATATGATAATTGATTTTGTTTCTAAATATAAATAAATAAATTAAAAATTAAAATGAAAGATTTTTTCCTGTAAGTTTGGGTCAAAAATGTGGGTGTGCATTGTACACGGCAAAATATGGTACTAAAATTTTACAGGTCATCTGAACACCTGTGAGGAGCTCTTCCATCACACATTGATTTTCACATGGGGCAAGGAATCTTGGGCTGTGCAGAGGAGATGCTGGATGTCTAGTAGGCATTTTCATACTTGATGTCTGGAAAAGGAGGCAGGTTTATATTTTTGTATAGGAAAAACTATGGGATGAACAGTTTTTATCTCAGCTCAAAGGACTACTTTTAGGCTCTGAGGGTAAAGAAGTTAAGGATGGAAGCCAGGGCAATTGTGTTTCTGAACTAAGTTTGAGTCTTAGCCATATACTTCTTGGTTGTTTGGGCCCATTCGAGGTGTGAGACATCAGCCTGGAGGAAGGGCCAGAGAATCTGGGCCCTGACCTCTGGGAGCTTAGGCCCACATATGCAGAGGAGCTGTAGTTGGCCAGAGGAGAGGGACCAGAGCAGAGTCTTATGGAAGACACTAGTAGCAGAGTCTTGCCAGTGGCCGACTGTCCCCAAAACTGAGGCTGATAGACATTCATGCAAAGCAATCTCTGGAATAAGTTTCCCATATAAAATATAGGACCTCCCACTTAAATTTCAGTTCCAGATAAACAATGAATGATACTGTGGTAGAAGGCCTAAAGTCACTGTTATATCCTGCCTTGAAATTTAAAACTGGAGGAGGGAGGTAGTCTCCAAGGGCCGAGCTGCAAATTCCCATCCCCACTGGGCTCCCGTGGACACTGTACCATTCCCTAACCAAAGGGCCCTCCTTATAGCGGGACCAAGAAGGGGCTTCAATCCCCTGGAAAGCCACAGAGTTACTTAAACAAGCCCATTGCATCCTCCCAGGGAAACTGCGGGGCACCCCACCCTCTTAATACGCTGTTCCTGAGTTCCACCCCCATGTGGCCCTGTGTAGTGCACAGCGCCCTCCTACCTTGGGTTGTGAGTGTGTGTGACTAACAAACTGCTGCCAACTGCAGCTGTCCAGTGTCAGGTGTCGTGTGTCTGGCTATCCTCCTAACTAGGATAGAAATCCCTCCCTCACCAATGGGGTGAACAGGAGGTGATCAGTCCATGCCCCACTTGTAGTCTACTTTTTTAAAAAATGCTCTGTTTATCTGAAGTTTGAACTTACCTGGACATCTTTGTGTTTTTTTGTCATTTGCTAAATCTGGCAACTCTACCCAGAATAATGCCTGAAATAATTGGAATAAACTTGAGGTTATGAGGCCCAATAGCTTTGTAGCTGGGGAGTAGGCCTGGAGGCTTGAAGGTTTCGTGGTATTAATACCTCTCAGACTTCACCTGCACCCAGTCTTGTGACCTCTGGAAAACTCAGGTTACAGTTGTATTATTACCTTAATTCCTCTCAAGCACCATGAGCAATAGGTACTATCTCACCTCTTCATCATGAGGAAACTGTTGCTCATAATTACTTAGCTGGGGCCTCGTAGTTGAAATTAGAATTCCAAATGTCTGACCCATAGCACTCTTTCCCTTAATGGCAGTTTACACTTTGGCACTAAGAGTTGACGGAGGTTTTACCGGGCACCTCGTTGGCCATGGTCACATTACATGGGCTGTACTGTTAATCTAAGTCAGCAGTCATCAACCGTGCATGTGTCCCTTCCTCTCCATTCGGTCATACTTGAGTTTTCTGGAGTCAGTCCCTATGATTAGCCTTTCTGAAACATCTACTAGACTAATTTTCTTAATACTCCTCTCTGATTTTTGTCACACCCCATCTTAAAACAATAATTCATCCGTAGAATCATAAATTCACTCAACTTCCTCACCTTCTGAGAATTCCTTTATACAAAATATAAGTTCTAATCACTTACTGTGAACTGCATACAACTGAGATTTTTTTCATGGTTTTTCTGCCAGATGCTTTTCCACCAGGCTTGCATATTCTCTCATACCTCAATGTAGCCCATGACATCAGATCTTGTTTAAGAGGCACCTTGAGTACCTCCATAGTTGAGTGAAAACTCTCTGTAGTATAAGCTCCTGGTGTATTGTCGGTGCTTCTTCGTGGTAGATATCGGTGTGTAGTTCTTATTATATTTCCACATACATCTTTCCCCCCCTGTTAGATAAAAAACTCCTGAAGGCCAAGATCCACATGTGATATCTCTTGCAAACTCCCAACACTTAAAACTGGATTGGGTTTTGGCTTTTGTTTTATTTTTATTTAATAATTCAGTGACATTTTATAAATAAGGTCCTTGAGATCCTTTTTTCTTATCTAAAAAGTGTGCTTAAACTGTACTCCTTCAAAGCTCAGGTCTTGTGGAATTCCATGATATATTTTGCTTTTTGCTTTTTATTCTTTTTTTTCTGCTTTGACACCTGAAATCTACAAAATATTTTTAAATAAAATTTGAAAACATTTCCACTTAAAAATTTTACTAAATATAGTTTCTTATTAAAAATGTCTACATAACTTTAATACTTCTAAAAATAAGAGTTGACAATAATTCACAGTTTGAAGTTACTAATAATGTGTCACAGAACTCCACCACTTTCAGTCGCCTGGGAGAGCTCAGCAGACAAGCCACAGCCTCCTCAACTTCTGCGTATTCTCAGCGGGCCTCTGTTTCGCTACTGAAAGACAAAATAAAACAAGGTGGGTTCTACTAAGAAAATGTTTTCAAAACCCCAGATTAAACACTCCGTACTCTTCCTACACTAACTTTCAGACAGGTCTAGACTTTCAAGTGTTCCTGAAATAGACCTCCCCCTGCCCTCCACTTCCTTCATGTGAAGAGATGCCTCCAAGTGCCAGAATTTTCTCGAGTTCTCATCATGTAAAGCCCCAAACAATTCTTTTCATTGTTAAATGTGTTTGGTAGTTTGCTAGTTTGTTTTCATGCTGTTTGCTTCTGTACTCAGAGACATGCACCCCCATTCTTGGATTGAGGAAGGGAGAGAGACAGGGGTGGGTCCTCAGGTAAGCCAAACATTTGGCACCACTTTAAGCCAATATCATTTAAATATTTGTTCAATATTTATTCAGAGAAGAAGCTAAGCACTATTTGGGAGAACAGGTCAAAGGATCTACCTACAGAGCCAGGTCTCCTCCTATTGCTTAGCAGATGCAGCTTTGACCTCAAACTTGCAGACTTTTCAAAAGTCCTGCAGCTGATACAGCACACGCTCTAGAAAGGTAGTTGGAGCACACCCTCCAACATTTCAGTCCTCACCCCCTCTGCTCACATAGAATAGTCTACTTAGGAGGTCAGAAAAATACAATTTCCCCCATCTCCTTATATTTGTAGAGTTTAAGAACTGACAGCCCTGAATCTAGCTGTGCCTGTTGATGCTTGTTGATTCCTATTGCAGGCATCAGGTTTGGGTGGAAGACGGCCTGCCTACCCACCACCCAGCGCTTCTCACAGCTTGTACTAATGTGTGTTGAGGGGATGAGTGCCCTTGAGGTATGAAACAAGCATGGGCTGTGGGTGAGAATTCTCTCCCCCAGGCTTTCAGCTCAGACCCAGTTCCTGCCACAATGAGTGACTTGTGAATGAAGGCATGTTCCTGGGGAGACAGGAAGAGGGACAAAGGGAAAGCAGGTATATGTGTTCCTAAGCTCTGTTCACTTCTGTCACCTGGCTTTCTTCCTGAAATTTCTGACACCTTTAATTATTTCTGTTCTTCTAACAGTAGCAGACCATGTGCTCCTGAGGGAAGGTGTAAGTCTTTGCATGTGCACCAGTCAGTGTAATATCAGCCCACAGACTTTGTACAAGTGAAGAGGGATCCGCTCTCCGTGACCAGAGTGGGCTCTGCCAGCATCCCCCCTCCGAAAAGTTTGATGAATTGTTCATAGCAAAGATCTCGTTTCTTCTCTTCCTTTTTCTTAGATTTCAGTCAATGTTGGCATCTTCCCCTAAGTTTATAGCAACAGCTAATTAAAACTCCATGATGATGTTTGGTTCATTAAACACAGGCCAGTTAGCCAAGTCCTATCATTCTAAAGCGAGTGGCAATCCTGGTGGCAGTAGAACTGATTCGGAGTCTATTCAGTATCATCAGTAAATCTGGCGCTTCACTCTTTCTTTCCAGTGGAAAGGTACAACAGTGACCATCTTTGTCTTTGTTAAGAACATTTCCAACCCTTCTACCCAGGCTCAGTTTACAGTGTGTTTACATTGTAGTATATTGTTCCATTCCCAGTGAAATTAGCCAGCTTTGTTTATTACCAACTTCCACTTTTAGCCAAAATGTGATTCTTCCGAGCTTTATGGCCCCATTACATGATATCCCATCACATGCAATGCTGTAAAATAGGATGAGATCATGTAGGCTAAAGGGTCATCTAAGGAAAGAAATTATTTGTATTAATACCAAGTTTATATTGGACTCATTTTTCTTTAAACATTTCAGAAAACACTCCATCTTGCACACTTGGCAGAATGGATACAGCAGCATTGTGTTTCTTTTTCTAGATGACAAAAAAAATTAGGTCCAATATGTCTCAGGACATAGCTCCTGTGAGGTAAAAGTAGAATCAAAAGCGATAAAATATGTTTTGTTTCATAGATACCAAAGTTTTTGTTCATGTGTTAATTCATTTATTTCTCTCTTTTCCTGAGATTTTAAATTTAGGGTCTAGTCACTTGGCAGATTGTTGTCATGTCCTTTAAAAGTTCAACTTCATCTTCACATCCAATGACATCTGTGTGGTCTTCTTTTAAATATGTGTTTTAAAACATCTTTTGTTTCAAGAGTTTGTGAGTTCCCATCATACATATGCTAGAGAACCAAATGGGAAATGTCTGAAGCAAATGGGCCTTTTGTTTATAAGAGGAAGGGATCAGAGTCAACAAACAAACCTCCTGCTCTTGATGCATCATGCTAAGAGTGGCAATGGCAACCAAGGTAGCAGACTAAGGTAAGGAGCTCAGTCACATGACATAATTATGCAGCCACAATTAGTGGAGGGCTCATTAAAAAATGACCTGGATTATACGTAATGGAAGACACTAATTGTTCCTAATGTCTCCTCTCCTGATTTTTGTCATCGAGTTGTTCCATTGGCCAGCACTTCTTTTTCATAATTTTATAGCTTATTTTGAAAAAGTAAGTCTCAGGTTTACACATGCTGTGGCAATGGATTTCCAGAGGACATCCAGGTTGGTTTGGCCCACTTTTATCTTACAAAATTGCCACATTAATACTGCTACAATACTAAAGTATATTCTCCTCCCTTTTCCCTCTCTGTTGCATTATCTCCTTTCACCCGTTTATTCACTGATTAAACAAATATTTACTGATATTCTAGTGAACCAGGTGCCAGCCAGTCAAGTGTCAAATAGACAGGGTCTACAGACTGTTCATCTCTAATGTAAGACGGGTACAACCTCTACCATCTCTTGGAGTCTCTCATCTAAAAATATATCCAAAACATTTGGTCTGAGCTTTGAGTAAATTCACTCAGCCCACTATTTTGCAGCCGCCCTTGAGAAAGCCAAACACAGTAATACAGTAATAGTATCTGGGAGAACAAGTTTCCCTCCTCAGTGTTTCAGACCAAAGGCTGCCATCACACAAGGCTTCGATTTGAAGGCATAGCCATTTTACTAGGGAGAATACTTAGGACTGCAAGTAACGGAAACTGCTCGTAAATGACAGAGAGTATACATTTACTCATGAGGAGGAAATGTCCAGAGGTAAGCTTGGTTTCAGACATGGGCTGATCGGGACCCCTAGCAGTATTTCTCTGCGTGTGTCCTCAGGCAAACTGGCTTCCAGCTGTGTAAGAACAATGGCTGCCAGCAGCAACACAGGATAAACTTTCTAGTTGAAATTCCAAAAGAGAGAGGGGAACAGTCTAAGCCTTGAGCCAGTTCTCTAGACAGTAGAATGATGAGCTACAGCAATTGGCTTATACTTAGATCATGTGCACATTACAAAACCCGCCACTGTGACCAGAGGGTGGGCTCAATCCATCCAGTTTACAAAGGGGCTACAACAAAATGGGAGAAGAATAAGAAGACTAGTAAAAACTTATGTCAGAGGTGAGAGGAAAGTGGAAGGACATTTTCTACAGATATGTTATTAAAATAAGTAAGACTTTTAAAAAATATATTGTAAAAAAGAGATCCAAATGTCGGCAAAGTAGGTGGAAGCTGCACTCACCTCCTCCCAAGAACACATCAAAATTACAGCTAAGTTACAGAGCCATCAAACTGGAACCTTCTGAACACTAGCTGAACAGAAGTCTTACGACTAAGGATGTACAGAGGAACTCACGTCAAGACTCATAAGAAGGCTGGAGATGCAGAAAGGGCTCACCCTGCACCCACGGGTGGGGGTTGAGAACCAGAGGGATATCTCAACTGAAGAGGTTCCCACCGAGGAGCAAGGCATCTCAGCCTCACACTTGGCTCCCTAGCCTGGAGCAATAGACCAAAAAAGAGGTGCCCACATAATATCTGGCTATGAAAATCAGGGGAAATTCCATTTGCTGGTGTAAGAAGGGAGTCTGCTGGAAACTCAGAAACTCCCTGAAAGGACACACAAAATCTTGCTGGCAGGCACTCACCCTGGGCTCTAGCAGATGGTTGGTGGCTTGGAGGGAATTGAAGTCATACAGGGAGAGGTTGGGTTGCATGACTTTGGGGAAAGAATTGGAGGGACAGCTGCCAATGTCCCTGTGCTGTGTGCCTGTACCACATTGCCCACAGAGGCCATCTTTCCTAGGTCAAGCACTTACCTCCATATGGCCTTAGCCTGAGAGCCACTAAACCCTCCCTGCCCCCTCTCAGAGGCCCTAGATTGCTCCCAGAGGAGAGATCTACTAGCCACCTCCACCTGGGCCCATGTTACAATTATTCTTGCACAACTCTTGAGGAAGGTCAGGCAACCTCAGGGTATGTCAGGGACACACAGAGACTTGAGTTGTGGTGCTTTTAGGTGATGGCATTTTCTTCATCCTTTGCAGGACTGGCTGGCACCATAGTTCCTGTGTTGGGGCTACCCCCACCCACATGGCATCAGCCTAGGGAGAGGCCCTAGAGAACCAAAAAGTTCTGCAGCCCTAGGCAGGTGGCAGCTTGCCTTGGTGTACACTAAGACTTTTGCTGAGTGGCCTCAGACCCAGCACTGGTGCTGAGTTTAAAGTTATATGAACTTGGTGAACACCACTCAGTCTTTCCTGGTGAATCACCAAGAATCTGCCTCACACTACTTGCTTACTGCCTGAGAGTCTTTCAGAGGCAGAGACCAACAAATCTTGGGGTGCCTTGGCAGAGGAAAATTTTGTCAGAGGCAGACAGAGACATTTCTTGGGGTGCCTTGGCCTTTTCAAGGACCTGGCCCAGGCTCGGTACTGGAGTCAGCCGGCCTCAGTGCACAGCATGGCTGCTCGCATAAGAACCCAGGCCCAGCATGGGCAGCTACCAACAATAGATTGCCTTGTGGCTCATAACAGGTAACCCAAGCACAGCCAGAGTCCCTCCCAAGAGGCCTCAGAACCAATACACCTAGTAGCTGGCTTTAGACCCCATCAGAACATGACCCAATTAGCCCCACAAGTGGCACATACAAACGAGGCTACATCAAATTTAAAAGGTTATGCACAGCAAAGAAAAAAAAATCAATAAAACTAAAAGACAACCTACTGAACAGGAGAACATATTTGCCAATGATATATCTAATAAGGGATTAATAGGCAAAATTTATAAAGAACTCAGACAACTCAACACCAAAAAACCACAAACAATTCCATTAAAAAGTAGGCAGAGAACCTGAACAGACACTTCTCCAAAAAAAACATACAGATGGTCAATAGATATACAAAAAGATGTTCAACATCTCTAATCATAAGAGAAACACAAATTAAAACCACATTCACACCTATCAGAATGGTTATATCAATAAATCAACAAACAAGTGCTGCCGAGGATGTGGAGAAAAGGGAACCCTTGTGCCCTGTTAGTGGGGATGCAGACTGGTGCAGCCACTGTGGAAAGCAGTGTGGAGATACCTCAAAAAATTAAAAATGGAACTGCCTTATGTCCCAGCAATTTCACTTCTTGGAATATATCTGAAGGAATCCAAAACACTCATTCAAAACAATATATACAGCTTTATGTTCATTGCAGTGTTAATTACAACAGCTACAATATGAAAGCAATCTGAGTGCCTATGAGTAGACAAGTGGACCAAAAAAAACTGGTTTTCTAGCTTGATTTTCAAATTCTTCATCGTTAACATATAGAAATACAATTGATATTTGTGTTTTGCTGTTGATTCCTATGACTTCGCTGAATTCCTTTATTATTTGTAGAAGTGTGGTATCTGTGCGTGTATTTTTTCAATTTTTTGTATTTAAATCAAACAATCTTTGAATAAAGATAATTTCTTTCTTCATTTTCAATCCAAATGGCTTCAATTATTTTTTATCTTGCCTTATTGCACTGGATAGAACTACAAGGACAATGTTTTAGGAGAAATGATTGAAAAAGCCATTCTTATTTCATCACTGATTTTCCAGAGAAAGTAATCTTTTATCCTTATGTTTAATGTTAGCTGTAGTGATTTTGTAGATTTGTTTCTATTCCTACTTTATTGAGAGCTTTTACCATAAATAGATGTTAGATTTTGTCATGTAGTTTTTCTGAGTATATATAGGTAATAATGTGGATTTATCCTTTATTTTATTAAAAATTTGTATATTACATTAATCGATTTTCATATGTTAAAACAATTTTTCATTCCTGGGATGAAAAATTTGGCCACAGTGTGTAATTCTTTTTATATATTGCTGAATTTATTTTGCTAATGTTTCCTTAAGGATTTTTGTGTCTACATATGTTCATCATGGGCATTAGTTTATAATTTTTTATTTTGATTTTTCACCTTGTAGCAGGTTAATTTTGCCCTCGAGCAAAAGAGAAGTGTTCCTCCTCTTTTAATTCCTGAGTCTGTGAGAATTTGGTGTTATATCTTCTTCAAATGTTGCATAGAATTGACTAGCCAGGTGGGCCT
>VMDR010024832.1:0-14802 GCA_007922815.1 Macrotus californicus | reverse complement strand
CAGGACTGTAATAGCGGGAGAGATAAGAGAACATATCTTCTGCATAATTATGAAATTGATTACTTAATTGTAATTGTTTATGCTGTGAAAGTGAGTTATGGGGTTTCACGATAGCCTATCACTTTGGGAGCTTAATTTTATCTGGGGGATCACAGAGGCTTATCTGAAGAAACAATGTGTTACCCCGATTATAAATGAAGATAACAATGAATAAGGTGAAGTGAGAAGGAGAGGCTTTCTAGATTAAAAAAAATAAGAATTTGATAATGTTGTCAGTTGGGAATAGAAAACGGAGTACTAGAGAAACCAAGGGAAGGCCAGCGCATGCAGAGGGGAACGTGATAGGAAGAGGTTAGGGCTGATCATTCAGGAGAGTACAGGTCCCATGAAGATCTAGTCCTATTTTGTAAAAAGACTGGAAAGCTACTGGAGGATTATCAGCAGAGGAATCATAATATTGATTTACACCTACCTTTGGAAGTGCTAGTGAAAAAAGTTAAAAAATAAATAAACAGCTTCCAGAATCATTGGCACTCACCTGGAGGCTGCCACGAATCTGCGAATTTTAGGGGAAGATGCTCGTGATAGTGTTCACCTTCTGACAGAAAGAAGCTTCACTGGTCTGGACACCTTGTGGAGTTCAGGCACACAGGAGAGGACATCACTGCCACAAACTGTAACTGTCTGCATCCTTGAAGGCGACCATGCTCAGGAGCTCAATTTCTGCCTGTGAGTCTGTTTGAAGTGTCACCTGAAAACAATAATCTCTCCTCTAATGCCTTCCAAATCTCACTGGAAATTTTCTTAATTAATGGCTCTAAGTCAGGAACAAGTCATAGAAGGGAGGGTCCTATAAAATTCAGCTGGTACAGATGAGAATTGACTACAATGATCAATTAAAATTTTGTTTGTGTTACTGTGTAGGATCCATTCGCTTATTGTGATACATTTTACCAAGCAACCATTGTTTTTGCTGGTTACATTGACTCCCTGACACAGAGTTTGATGAACACAGGCTTAATGAGTAAAAGTAACTGATTACACAAAAATACAAGTTAAAATTTGGCTTTATTTAACATGGACGTTTTAATATAACTTTATAAAACTCTTATGAAATGAGAACAGTCTTTATTTCTTTTTCAAAATGTGCACCCTAAGAAGAATGATCCTCGGACTGACGGTGGAAATTTAAAATAAAAAGAAGACAAAGGAGAAGGAGGAGAAGAACGAGAAGGAAAAAGAGCAAGGAGAAGATGACCAAGTGAAGAGTTTTACCCCCCCCTTCCCCAACCTTTGTCTGTTTTAAATAAATGAAATAAGGCAAAAGTCAGCCTTCAGGGCTGTGTCTGAGATGCAATGAAGACACCACTCAATCCCTGGGCAATCAGTAAAATAGGATTTATAAAATGGTAGAAGTGAGAGCTCCAGAAAACGCAAGTGTTTCCTCATCGTATTACAGGTACATGAAAACAAATCCTATAACTCGTTCTGCAGGATTGATAAGTTTCCCATGTGACTCACAATGAAAAACAATTCAAATGAAAAAGACCTCTACAAAAATTTGTATGGCACATTAGGTAATAAATTCACTAGTGCAATTATGGAATAATGATGATTGTTCTGTTGGTCCACATGAAAATCTTAAGAAGCATTTTCTATTTTGTAGTTGAAGTTAATAAGTAAAATCACTTCAGTTTTGTGAAGTTGCCTACAATGCATTTCCTCACAACACGTGAAAAACCCTCTGATTTCCTCCAGTGTGGAATACATCTTGAACAGAACTAAAAGCAGGTTGAAGACAACCGAATTCAGGCTGACTCACATGTTTCTGTAAGCTTTACTGTTACGGCAGGTTTGTCCTCTAAACCTGTGACTAAAAGTGCTTTTAATGAAAGAATAAAAACATGCTGCCATAATTTAACAGTCAATGAAAGAGTAATGCCAAGTAAATTTTATATGCAGATTTTAACAGGGAAAGAGAAACATATTTCTCCTGACTAATTATTATTTAACCCTCTTCTTTTTTAAAATGCTCTAGATGATAGTGAGCTTCCACCAGATTCACATTTTCATATTCCCATAGGTTTATTTCTCTCCAAGAAATATCTATACACCTTCTTCTGGGTCATCTCCCATAAGGGATGATAGAGATAATATTCTTTAGTGTTTTATTTCTTTTTAAGTCTATCACCCATTCAAGGAAACTGCACCTAGTGTCCAATAAAAAATCAAGTTTTGGCCTGGTATAAATAATCACATTAAAGTAAAAGAGGTTAAGAAATAGCTTAACATGATTTATGTTTAACAATATTTTCATCATAAAACTGTTATTATGTCTACATGTATTTTAAGAACAATTGGGACTGCTTTGTGTTTTTGATTAATAACAATAATGTTTGCTGACTATTTCCTATATTATGGGAACTGTCATAAGCATATTACTTAAATTATTTCATGTAATCATGCCTGGGTTGTGGGCCAGGTCCCCAGTGGGGGACTGTGGAGGGTAACCACACATTGATATTTCTCTCCCTCTCTTTCTCCTTCCCTTCCCTTCTCTCTTAAAATAAATAAATAAAATCTCTAAAAAATTATTTCATGTAAACATTACACAAACTGTACTAGGATTCCTGTTTACAAAAAGTATAACAGACACAGAGAAATAAATAACTTGTTAAGTTTTGATGACTGTCATATCCAAAAAGATCACCAAAAAAACCATTCGTCAACCAAATTCAGTTCTATTATACACTTATTATTATTAAAAAGACTACCTGGGCAGTCTTAGTAGTGTCTTAAAAGGCTCAGAAAATTACATATAAAGGTTTCCTATCCAGGTTTATGTTGTGTCAGGTGGGTCTTTGAAGGAGAGAATCTGATCGTGACTGGGCAACGTTTGTGATATAATAGTTCAGGATTGGAGGACACAGCAAAATGAGGACCTGAAAGAAATCTGTGTGAGTAAACTGTTCTATCAAAGTGCACCGTCTTTGCAGATGAGCGAACTCTTCAGATATATTGTTTTCCAGCCCAGTTCCAGTTGGTATAAACCCCTTCTTCTTGAACAAGGAGTCCCTGGAA
The DNA here is from genome assembly GCA_007922815.1 of Macrotus californicus. Taxonomy (NCBI): domain Eukaryota; kingdom Metazoa; phylum Chordata; class Mammalia; order Chiroptera; family Phyllostomidae; genus Macrotus; species Macrotus californicus. The sequence continues at coordinate 11,721 of VMDR010024832.1, read as the reverse complement.
GAAAAGTGTAGGTCTGCATGCCCCATCCTGATAGCCAAGCTACATGGACAGGGCTTAACACTGTGTAGAAGCTTCTTAGATAGAGAAACATTAATGAAAACAATAATATGATATACGTTCATTACGTTTGCTTAAGAAACTTGAAAAGTGTTGGGACTTTGGATGGATCAACCTAAAAAAGGCATATAATTGCTAAATTGTGTTTCTAAAAATTAAGAAAAATTGTTCCCCAAAATAACAACAACAACAAAAAAGCCCACCACAATTGGGCTGTATGGAAGAGAAATCACAGACTAGGGCTTGAATTATATAATGGTAGCAACATTGGTAGACCCTCAGCCTAACATGAGAATGATAATTTGACAATGAACATGTATGCATTCCACATTCACAATATAATTTTTAGAATCTATAGGACATAAACACAATTTCAGCCACTGAACTTGAGCCCTTTTTTTGAAGGAATTTAATTTCAGAATCCACTGAAATTGATATTATTGAATGTTTTTTCAAACCAATAAAAAAATATATAAAATGTCAATTGTACCTTGTAAAATATAATGGTGGCATAGCCATACTTCACTTCAAGAGAGGTTTTGCAGCCTGCAGTCATGTAAATAGGAGCCACTTATCACGGGTCAACCAGATTTCAAGTGCACTCAACCAGTCAAAACTCAGCAATTCTTAGTCTCTTGCCAAAAATAGAGCTCTATATTTAAACTAACTAGTATTATAATGTACTGTTCTTTATAATGTAATCCATCTATGGTTAGGATTTACTTACTGGTCTAGATTATAAACTATGAGTAAAATCAAGTTAACTTCAACATTTTAGCTATACCCAGCCGTATGTCATACCCAGTGATAGCCTGACACTTCATCCTTAAATTATGCATTTTCCCATCATAGCTTATTTTTCTCCCTCTGTGTAGCTCCTTCCATGTGGATTTCTGCATTTTTATACCAAATCTAAAAAAGATAAAATGCTCAGCCTTTCACCTTCATTGGCCTCTGAAATAAATCAGTCACACAATGGTTGCATGGGACTTGCAACATATATTGCACAGAAAAGAAAAAAAAATGAAACAGTTTATTAGAAATTGCTATTCTCTGAAACACTAGGTAGCCACAGGTACCTGGTGATGGCTCCCTTCATCTTTCCACAGCTGTCTGTCTCCAGGTCTTTCATAGACTTTCTGTCATCTCTTCTATTACTTTTTTAAAAATTTTAATCTTTATTTTTTTTCCATTACCATTTAGTCCCCTATGCCCCCCTGCCCACCACCAATCACCACGCTGTTGTCCATGTTCTTAAGTCCTTTTACCTTTTTCTCAATCCCTCGATCTCAACCTCCATGTCCCCCAACTAGCTGTCATCTGCTCTCCATCTATGAGTCTCTGTTTTGCTTGTTGGTTCAGTTTGTTCATTAGATTCCACATATGAGTGAAATCATATGGTACTTGTCTTTCTCTGCCTGGTTTATTTCAATTACCACACTGTTGCAAAGGGTAAAATTTTCTTCTTTTCTACGGCCAAGTAGAATTCCATTGTGTAAATGTTCCATCTATTACCTTTTAAAAATCTCCTCACTACTACTCTTTCTCCCAGGAGAAAATAAAAAAAACATGTGCAATTCTTTGTTTCCTTATCAACCCTTTTCTCTGGTGTGTTACTGGCAGCCATCTCCCAGGGATTCAAGGCATCATTTTCTATCTTAATCCCTCATTAAAGAATTTCTGTAAACAAAGAGAGTTCCCTCCCTAAGAGGAATTCTGGAATCCATTTACTAATATTTTTACATCATATGAATCAAAACACAAATAGGAAAATAAATTATCCAATTATTTGATTGATATCATAAAAGTTTTAAGCTTATCAGAATGAACGTTTTTAGATACAAATAGAATGTTTCCATATAGTAGGTCAAAATCACTTTCTTTAAAAATAGACATTTTTGTCCTACGGTCCTCACTAGCTCTATAACTCTGCTATTAGCTGTAACTAGCATATAGTCTCCTTTCCAGTCACGTTCTTAGAGGCTCAGGTCATGCTCTTTATATGGCCAATAAATTACATAAAAACAGATTTTTAAAGTGTGTATTGCGATGATTTGATATATGCATACATTATGAAATGCTTATCCCACAGTCAATTAATTCACCCATCGCTTCACATACCTACTTTTGAGGAGAGTTAGAAGACTTAAGATTTAGTCTTGTAGCAACATTTTCAAGTATACAATACATTTGTGTTGCCACCCTTCAAGGCCAGGCAGGTCTATAGTATTCGTGCAGATGGAAAAATATTCACGGAGCCGTTGGTATATCTGGCATGCCTGTATTCACAGGTGGGCGAGCCACGCACACTGCAAGCTGTGTGTCTATCTGCATGCCTCATGTCATTGTCCTTGCTCCTCAGTGTGGCACCCATGATGGCACCTGTCCCCTTGCGTGTCTCTCATCATCATCATCCCAGCAGGGAGTCCCTATCTGTTTAAGTACCAGAGGGGAACAAAGCCAGCAAGGTGGCAGGAATTATATAACATAACATAATTCTGTGCATGTGAGCTCACTTCATGTTATGGAAACAATTTATCGGACCCAGTCTCAAGGCTATGAGAACACTGGTTATCAAAACCCCTCCAAGGGTGTGAGAACACTGCTTCCCTTAGTTACCCAGACACCTGGGTGAGGAAGCCAGACTCCCTCCACTCACCCTACAGTATTATTAACTATAGTCACCGTGGTGTGTATTAGAATTAGTAACATGCTTTTGGACTCAAGAACTTTCCTAGATCCTTCCCCATGCACCTGTTGAATCACTGTACTCTTCCATTGACAATCCTGTTTGCTTTGTAATTGTTTCCCTCTGATTTTGCTTTTGGGTTTTAAATTCCTACCTTGAATTAAATAATCTAGTTTCTTAAAAAAAGATTTTATTTACTTATTTATTTTCAGAGAGAGGGGAAGTCAGGGACAAAGAGAGGGAGAGAAGCATCAATGTGTGTTTGCTTTCGTGCACCCCAACTGGGGTCCTGGCCTGAAACCCAGGCATGTGCCCTGACTGGGAATCGAACCAGTGATCCTTTGGTTCACTCAATCCACTGAGCCATACCAGACAATCTAGTTTTAAACAATCTAGTTTTTTGATAAGCAATTTATTTGCAACTAGATTGGCTTTTCAATTAATCCCATGGAATTCATGATCTGTTTTTGGACAATTCCCTATAACACACAGAGACCCTTATTAATGCCACTCTAGATTCCTATTTCTTGGTTTCATATAGCTCTGGGTAAGAGACCAATGACTATTCCTTCTTCACAGGCCCTTCTCTGTCCACCATTCATGGTCTACTCCTCTTCATCTCTACACATTCATTAGGCAATTTCAGTTCCCTTTACGATTGTGAGTTCTATTCATGTTCTAATGACTCCCAGATCTATATCTCCACCCCTTTCAATTTCAGCCTATGCATCTCATTGTTTGCTGCAAATATCCAATTAGATTGTTATAAACATTAATTTTCATCAACATTCAGGACAGGCTGGAGCTTTTAGAAGAAGACTTTATTTGACCTGGAAATTTTATTAACTTCTGTCCACTGTATCTCTATTTTGTATTATGAACACCTCTTTCAAACATTTACTGCAATGAGTCATCGTTACCTGTTTTATCTGTTGCTCTCTTGCTGGACTGCAAGTTCATTGGAGAGAGGAAATTTTTCCTAATCAGCTTTGCATTTCCAGCATTCTGCAACATTTTAAGTCATAGATACATGTAACTATTTTTTTTTTAAGGTTCAGGCCCTTCAACAATGGTCAAGTTTTCCTTGGAAGATAGTGCATGTTATAGTAAGTTTTAGACAACTACTTTCCAAGCAAAATGTAGACTTGGATAAGATTATCATCTGGACTATATAACCTCAAAGATCTATTCCATGCCTGAAACTTTATAAACTTATAACTCTGTAATGCTTTAAAAAGAAATTACACAAGAAAAGTTAATTTTTTGCACATTGTCCAAAGTTGCTAATTAATTATTTTTCCAGTACTAAATGCACTGCTTAATTGTTCAGAAATCAAATCACATTAACACGACCAAAAGCTATTGAAAATTGGCACAAATACCATTAACAGATGAAGTATCATTTAAATTAAATGCTTCATTTATTTCATTATTTTAAAGCCATCACATGAGTTTAGAGCAAATGAGCACACAACTTATGACAATTTACTTTTGGCAAGTATTTGTGTCTTCTGGGGATAGGATGTGCGTGCACTCATTCTGCAACAATGAGGAGCAACCTCCAACTTGGCTTTGTCCTTACCGTGTTTTACCATGCTGACAAAGAAGAATATTTGGGCTTTCGCAAATTAAGAAATGTGAGGTGGACCCACCTCCATGCTGAGGCAAAATTCAAGCTCAAATTCAAGGGCTAGAATTTCAAAAATCATGCTTAGATTCCCTTGTAAAGGTGTCATTCCAATCATCTTTAGAAAAAACCCATTACAGTAGAATAAGATATAGAAAAATATAGAGATAATTTTGGATCAAATTCATATAAATCTGTAGTCTGTATCTATGACAGAGAAGAAAAATAGAAATTAAGTGACTTCCTTACAGTCATAGCAAGGAAATGACAGGAGTTCATACTATTCTTTTATGTCTTCATCTGTTTATGACTGCTTCTGTTCTGCTGAACATTTGTTTCTAAAAGAATTTTGTGTAGCTTACGGACCCGGAAAGGAGACCACATCCTCGGGGTTTTCAGCAAATGGACGTTTTGCAAATATGTAGGTGGGGAGGAAGTGAACCTTGTGAGGTGGAAATATTAAGTGGAGGTAGCACAGGTAATAAACAGGTGGATATATAAAATGATCAGAGTTTGACTTTTTAAAACGAGATTAGTGTTTGTTCTCGTAGTTTAGCTTTTTGTTTTCCTCCCTTTCTGTCCCTTCTCAGCAACATTAACTGTTGGCTCCCAATCACACTAGAAATGTCACTGCCACACTGAAGGATGAGAGTAAAGGACTGGGCTCTCAGAAACATTTCTAGATCCTCAAATTGCCTCTGAGTTTAGCCACCCTGGACATATAACTACTTCCATTCTGGGGTCATTTTACCAGTTCCTATGTACTTCAAGAGCAACCAGGTGATTGTGTCTTAAGGAGTAATCTTCCGAAGCTTCGAGGTTTGAACTTTGTCCAATGGTGGTTCTAGGAGTAATAAACAAGCTCCCAGCCCAGCAAAATTCCACATAACAAGGGTCGGAGTTCCCAAACTCTCTTAATCCTTGTGAAGATTTCAAAGATTCCCTCCTCTTCTCAGCACTCATCTTGTTTTGGCTTCCATCTTCTCCTTCTCAGTCATAGAGAATTGGACTAATACACAAGCAGAGGCATCTGAGCCACAGGAGAACAGCATTCAGCCCGGATTCGAGCTGACGCTTCAAAAGGGCTGTTCTTCTGTGGTTTTATCACAGTTCTTGAAGTCTCATTCCTTGGTGCATGTGCACAGTACATTTTCAGATACTTTCACAATGAACATTTTCTCCATGTACAGTTGACGACATAACATTGTTTTGAGAAATTACTTTAACTATCACTGGAATATTCAATAGTTTATCTCTTTCTACCCACAAACACTCATACACTAGCTATTTAGGCATTTTAATGAATGCGTTTCTTTATTTAACTGCAAGAAAGGCATGTTTTCCCCATTCAATCAAGCTGAGATCCATTTCAAGGGGCTGAATTGTATCATCATGAGGCTTTAATAAATTATAAATCTTTCAATAGTTAAAGGCAACATTTCTACAGCTTAACATAATAGAATCAGACTAATTCATTCAGAGCTCCATGCTCTTGGACTGAGATACGCTTGCCTCCAGGCAGGTGGCATGAATTAATTACTCAAGACGTTTCTTACAGAGAAAGAACAAGGTAGAATTAGAAGTCCCTTTCCAAGTTCCAATTTCTACCCAATGTGTTTGCTCACTCTAGGCTTTTAATAATCAAATTATCATATAAATTATCATATAGGAATACATATTGGAGTTGAACTCAGCTGATAAAAATATATACTGAAGCAACGGGGGAGTCAATGTCATCAATGAAGCTGATCATTTTCTGGGAGGTAAAATATTTGGTTAATATATTTTCTTAAAAACTCTGTTCACTGAAAGAAGATAAGTCAGCACGGGCAGTGGAGTGAGTGCAGGTCATCTCAAAGCATCAGAGTATGATGCCATAATAATTCACAGAATCTTGGAGATTAAATCACCACAGTCTTTGAGACAACTGTGACTTTTGGGTCATAATCAACCTCATATAACCCAATTGGAAGGCTTAATTCTCAAAATGTTAACTGCTACAAAGGCTATTCGGATTGGATAATTTAATATTCATATTTTAACTAGCCACATGAAAACTCAAAAATGCATAACCTCAAGTAACTTATTTTATTTGGGCGCAGACGTGAATTATGTGCATGGGAAGACAGTGATTGCTCAGCCACTGCCTGGCATCCCATCTCAATGTGGCTGTATATCCTCCATTACTGTTCTTCAAGATCTGAAAGAGTATCTTGAATTTTCTGTTTACTCCATTTAAATTTTCTTATTGCTTTGAATGGGAGGAATTATATTTGACATTTTGAGAATTTTGGAAATACATTCATCTCAAATTCAAGGGCCTACTATATAATGGGTTCTTAAAAATCTACGTGAAAATATTACAGACAGATCATTCACTAGGAATAAGAGGACCGTGATTCAAGTCAACATAAGCACTCTGAAAATGCGCTCCACGGAACAAATGCTCCTTCCTCAAGAGGGTGAGACCCTTAATGCCATTTCTTAACTTATCTGTCTCCCTTATTTCCCACATCATCGCTAGAAAGTCCTAGAAATTCTTATTCTTTCTTTTCCCGCTTTCTTGAGATATGACTGATATTTAACATCATGGAAACTTAAAGTGTTAGTTTGATACAAGTATACATTGCAAAATAGTTACCACCATAACATTGACTAACATCTCCTTCATGGCACATAATTACCATTTCTTTTTTGAGTTGAGAACATTTAAGATGAACACTCATGGACATTCAATACTGAATTATTAACCATCATCATCATGCTCTGCCTTAGACCCCCGGAACTTAATCCTCTAATACTGGAAGTTTGTCCTATTAGACTGTCATCTTCTTATTTCCCCTACACCAGCCCCTGGTAACCACTATTCTAGTTTCCATGAATTCAGCTCTATTAGGTTCTACATGTAAGTGATGCCATACAGTATCGGTTGACTCCTGTATCCCTTTGACATAACCTCAATCTGGGTGTGTGTCTGCATGTACTTTCTTACATTTGGCACTACAAGATGATCCAGGTTCACTTTGTACATGTTCTGCCCCTGTCCTAGAATCACCTATTTCTCTGAGGAGTCTTGGTTTCTCTTAATGGGGAATTATATCCATTTTATTGATCTTGATTGTAATCAAGATCAGTGAGTGAGACGTGCTTATTGCTGCAGAGGTGTAGTCACCTCCAGGACCACTCAACTGGGAGGGCAATATACATTATATATGTGTTACACTAACCTGTGGGTATACATGCTGTATCGTTCTAGGGAAACAGACCCCTTCCTGCCAAACTTTGCTTTGGATGTCGGGAATTATCACTCCACATGTACATCAGTGTGTGAAAGGTTTCTTACTTCACACCAGGAGGCTTTCTGAAAAGGGTTGGGTGGCTACCAAGCAGACCTAAAAATGACGTGATATAACAAGAAATGGAGACCGGCATGGGGTTTTATGGTGGTTGGAGGGTGGCTGAGTCATCCTGCATGTAGTTAAACTTCTCAGAGCATTCCAGAGAAGGAACACCTTACCCAGATGTAGGGCAGAAGGGTAATATGTAGAGGTTAATCAATGTCACCTTAATATAGCTACATGTACTTATATAAAAATATTAATATGTATGTTAAGCTAACATGAGTCACCTGATATCTCTAACCTATGCCACATGCATCATTCCTGGCCTCTCTCTTTTCTTATCTGGAAACTACCACCTCAGCGATAAGATCCTGACTCCCATACATTTAATTAGTTGTTCAGTTCCAGTGTGAATATATAGTTGTTTCAGAATTGTTAACAACTGCAGCCATGAGAATCCACTGAATCAACCAGAGTACAGTACATATGTGTATTTCCGTTTGGTCTTAGGTTTTATAAAATTTACTCATTTCCAAAGTTACTAGATTAGAACCTTATTCCTCTACCCACATTAGTGAGCTTGTTTCATTCATAATCATACAAGGGGGGACCCAAAAACCTAGAATGTATTTACAAAAATTGTGTATTTATTCTTACATGTTTAAAATTCAGTCACCTTCAAAGTACTCTCCATTTGATGCAATATACCGATGTTTTTTCCACTGCTTGAAACAGTTTTTGAACTCATCATGTTTTTTAAAGATTTATTTTTAGAGTGAGGGAGAGAAATATCAACAAGCAAGAGAAACAGGGCATGCGCCCTGACCAGGAATTGAACCAGCGACATTTCGGTCTGTAGGACAATGCCCAATCCACTGAACTACACCAGTTGGGGCTGATCTCATCAATTTTGATGAAGCCTTTAGTGCTTCTATTGTTTTGTGTTTCACCTCTTCTACATTGACAAATGTTTCCCACTGAGGACTTTTTTCACCCAAGGAAACAAAAAAAAGACACTTAAGGCAAGATCACATAAATAGGGAGGGTGGGGCATGGGGGTCATGCCATTCTTGATTAAAAACTGCTGAACACTCAGCGCAGTGTGGGCAGGTGCACTTATAAATCACCCATGAGTCTAAAATACTTATAATCTGGCCTTTCACAGAAAAATAGTTTATTAATTCCTGGTCTAAGCCATAAATAAATATGATGCTTTTGAGGGATATTATCCAGTTCTGATGTCACTACTATCCAATGTCACCATTCCAACGGAGAATAACAAATAGACTTGGGTACAATTAATGAATTTTATGAAAATTAAAGTTAAGTGAAATGGTGTGTAGAAAGTGTGCAGTTCTGATAGTTATGTCACCCAAGTTTGAGTCCTAGTTTTCCCCAAATTTAATAATTTGGAGGGGAATACAGAACTTTTGTTTTTCACTGTCTTTAATTCATGTAAATATTCCTTAAATAGAAGCAATATCATACATTAAAAAAAAAACTTACTAGGTACAAGTCACTATAACAGTCTTAAGTTGTTTTTTACAAAAACACAAAACAAATATATTTACTAAAGTTTCCCTTTGATAGAAAGATTTACAAATTGTCCATCTGGAGGTGTAATGAAGTCCCTTGTCCCTACCTTTAACAACAAGCCTGGACAATGATGGTGGTTTTCAGCCATGCCAACTTTCCAACACCTCACCTACCAAACACTGCTGAGATCTTGGAGTGTCCGCAGTTATTGGACTTATCCCTGGCTTTGGGCTCCACCTGATCCCAGTGAATGTCAGCCAAGCCTTCAAAAGACAAGCATTGCAGGGTTTCCTGCATTTTGTTTGTTTGTTCTGTTGTTGTTTCTGTCTTTTGAACACATTTGATCATGACTGTACAGAGGATGATTTGTTTGTGGAGGGAAAGAGGTAGTGTATTTGTACATGGGCTTAAGGGTATATATTCATAACATAGAAAACATTTTCAGTGAAGACAAATTATATGCTGATTAAAGGCATTAACTGTGCCATCATCACCTAGGTCAAATCTGCTTATGCCACATGTGACCTAAGTAATGTCCCTTCCAGTTCTCTGGGTTTTTCTCACAGGCCCAGCATGGGTCCAGGGCACTATGTATGTATAAGGATTGTTCTCACTCCCTGATTTTAAGCCATGGAACAAAAGAACAGTGGCAGGGTGACAGATTAGCAGGGTGATTTTTGAAACTGTGGAGCTTAAATTCCATAAGCACAAATTAACCTCTAAATGAGAGATTTTTAACAAGAAGGCCTTATCTTGGGGCAAAATCCAATTATCACTTATTTGTTTTCAAAGGAAGGAAAAGTGTCTTAGTTCTCTTGGGAGGATAAGAGAATTGATGTAAGTAATATGGTTGACATATCATAATAAGCAAGTAAACAAACACGATATTTATGGAAAGAAATTCAGTAGTGTTGTTTGAAGTGATATATTAAAATATCAACATTTAAATGAAATGTAAAGGGAATTGATGGCTGTCTTCCCAGACATGAAGAAACAGAGCTAGATGTTTCACATGTGGGATTTTGGTGAATTCTCACATCATAACTTAATAGGTATTATTATCTTCATTTTACAGGTTCAAACTCTATGTTGAAGGATGGTTATGTGGAGGAAATTTAACTTCCCTTTGGTGGAACTGGGATTAAAATCCAAGTGTGTTGACTTTCAAAATCCTTTTTTGGAACTGTAGTCATGGGAAACCCTGAGGTATGTGTGGTTGAATAAATAAAAATCTCATTTTAAATATCATTGAGACCAATTCTGACTTTCAGACCAAGTAGAACTCTGCTTAAACTGCATGGGCTACATAGACTATAATAACCATATTTGGTTTCCAGGTGGGGAGGCATGATGGTGGCAGGGAGTGAGGGCATGGGATACAATGGAGGAATTCAGAAAACATTTAAAAACCTCTAGAATATGAGTGTAAACCCTTGCTGTGCCAGGAAGGAGAACATCGCACTGGTACACTCACTCATAAAATGTCAACCGAACTGATAAGTAGTTTATGTTTTCTTAAACTTTTATTTATTTACTTTTAGAGAGAGGGGAATGGAAAGAGAAAGAAAGAGAGAGAGAGAAACATAAATGTGTGGTTGCCTCTCACGTGTCCCCTACTCGGGACCTGACTCACAACCCAGGCCTGTGCCCTGACTGGGAATCAAACCAGCGACCCTTTGGTTTGCAAGCCAACACTCAATCCACTGAGCCACACCAGCCAGGCTAGTCTATGTTTTAAACTATGTGAATCTCTGAAAATTAACCTAACAACTAGGAATGTTTAAAAATGAGATCCATATGTAAAATGGATTCATTTCTCAGACCTCTCTTGAGTTGAACTAAAGTGACAAATCCATTTAATCACTAGAGGGCACGTCAATGACAACATCTGAAGTCGATCTGGAATTTGATTGCTATGTTGGTACAGTTTCTAGAATATCATCCAAACACAACTCTTATTGATTTTTTTAATCCTCCCCTGAGGATATGTTTTTATGATTTTAGTGAGAGAGGAAGAGAGAGACATCAATGTGAGAGAGAAACATTGATCCGTTGCCTCCCGTACACACCCTGACCGGGGATTGAACCCGCAAACCTTTGGTGTACGGGACAGCACTCCAACGAAGTCACCCAGCCAGGGCTCCAGACACAACTTTTGTTTCATGTGTGCTTTTCAATTTAGATCATGGCTTGTATTTTACATAAGTAATGTAAATTACATAATTATCTTTAACAACATTACTGCCAGATACTATACAAATATATAAAAATAATGGTACTTTAATTTAGCTTAAATTAAAAGCCATATGCTTTTGATTAAACTGCATACAAATCAGATTGCTAAACGATAGCATGTAAAATGCGTTTGGTACTTAACTTTAGAATTGTGAGCTGAACCCAGATCTGTTTGCTGGCATTTCTGTCTCGGTGTTTGGACACTGCATTTAAGGACTGTAAAAGAAAAACCACAA
>VMDR010024831.1:0-14802 GCA_007922815.1 Macrotus californicus | reverse complement strand
TCATTATCATGAAACTAATCATCACAGTGAATTTACTATTCCAAATTAGGCTAATTTGAAGAGGGCCAACCCACATTCTAGCCTTTAGGAATTTAATTGCCTCCACTTCATACACATGACCGCTGCCTCTGAGCCACATATACGTATTCCCCTCAGCGGTGTCAGTTCTGATGTCACTTCTTCATCCTATTTCATGGAGATTGGAGGTAATGCTGCTAATCAAAATTGCACTCCTGTTTTAGATTGGTTTTAATTTACTTCAGAATATTTCAAAAGACTGTCAAATTTCAGCAGCCCAATTTCTCATAATTTTGACAATTATATTTTTTTCTTCAACAAGTCACTACCTTTCTTTTCAAAGGGCAAAACTTTAGCATATAGAGAATTCTCTCAAACCTATTCTTAAAAGGTGTTAACAAATGGACTGAGATCTCCTCCCAATTCTTCATAGGAAAGACCTACAGTGTTTAGTAAAAGTCACATGATCTGGTTGCCATGGCAGTGGTGGCAAAACTATTTGGGCATAACAGGGCAAATGGCTGGCAATAGCAGTTTGACTTTAAAGTCTGGATAACTTGGGCATGAGTGCTAATTTGGCCAATTACTTCCGCTGCGACTTTTGTAAAAAAACTTGGACCTCTGAGCTTCATTCTTTAATCATGAAATGGGACTGCGTAGATCATAAGCTTTATATAAGAAATAAGTTTGATGAAATTTGAAAAGGGATGGCACCCTGTGTGTTGTTTTGTAAGGGCTCTATCAACAATTATTACCTAATTACAAAATAATGCTTGAGTGGTTTAGTTATAGTTATCTTAAAATGAAATTAAAACAGGCAATAGCCCTTTGCACCAAAAACATTCCATCTACTCTCAGCCTATACCACATGTACAAAAAGTGCCCAGGACTTTTAATTGGGGTATATTTAGCTAAAAGGTGAGACAAAGATCCTAATTCTCTACTCTCTATGCTACCTAGATCTTATTTCCAACTCAATGTAGTTTTAGAAGACAGACTGCAACTGGTATATTTAGGCAAAATCTAAAACTGCTGATTCAAATTTCCCTTTGATATTCTCTAAATGACCATCTGGACACAGGTTTCCACTAAGCTGGAAAACAATGCATTACCAGAGCAAATTTCTGGGACAGCTGAGCTCATGGGGTTTACCCTCCTTCATCATAGGATTCCCAGGATTCACTGGGTTCAGGAGTTGAGTCAGGCCTATGTGTCCTCTATGTCACCTGCTTATACTCAGGACATCAAAAAGGTGTAGCTTCGGTTATGACAAATTTCATGGTGGAAAGAGGGTCTTCGGCTTTGTGGCATTCTCTGCAGCCAGGAAAATGATGGAACTAAGAACCAAACCTGCAGATTCCATGATACAGACCCAACCCCCCCTGAAAGGTCCTGTAACTAAAAGCACTTGGTGAAATCATGAGAGAGCCTCACAGAGCTTCCCCATTGTCTCACCTGTCTTTAAATTTCATATATAAAATGCCAGCATGCAAAAGCAAGGAGAGACGATTCTACCATCACATGGTTTCATTTTGAATTTTCTGATCCAACATCTGATCATCCTACTGGATTGTTCAGAGGAATATAATTTCATCAAAATAATTTACAGAAAACTTTGATTTTAATGCATTTGTTTCAGTACCATATCTCACGCTTGCTGTAGATATTAAATGTCCTCTTATTCTGTAACATGTTACAGACATCACTGATATTTGCTAAAGAATGCCAAGAATACTTTTTCTAGCACAATGTTGAAGTAAATTCAATGTATTTTATCTTCCCCTTTGATACCTTCAGTCAAATGACTTGATTAAAGTAAAAAGAAAAAAAAAACAGACTTGGAAATGGAATTACAAAACAAGTTACGTACAGATCTTCCTTCTAACTTAACACACTCAACAAAGAACTAGGTTTCTAGAGCACTTGCTACAAACAAAGCTATTTTATAGGCACAAAAATATAAAAGGCTGGTCCATTGTCCTTAAGAACATTCACTGTCACTCTCCTACTGCAGCACAGATAAATTCCGCATAATTTTGCAGTAGTCAGGGAGCTGGAGGTGACTATATCATGCATATTCCTTATGGATAGATAAGAGGCTCTCTTTCACACAGAGCTTATGGAAAGAAAACAATCTAACATCCTTCATTTTCAGGGAGGTACTTTGTAGAAGCATGATTAATTTGGTAAGTGGCTGTCTGCTTTGACTGAAAGATCAGGGCTATAGGAAGCCACTGCAATCAGTTATATAAGCAGGTATTTACGGGAGACTTTTCAAATGCATATTGCTATATCACTGCATTATTAAAAACACCAATAGCAACACAAACAACAGAAGACAGTACTCCCTCAGGATGGGGTGGCAGCACTGGAGCTGTTTGGGTCACACTGAAGCTGTTGACAAGGGAATCCTGAGTGAGGGTCTGAAGGGGTAGACTGGCACTGGGGAAGAACTGAACTAGCCAACTTGGAGTACTAAAGGCCTCCTGCTGCTGTGAAAGGGCGGTGAGTCCCACCCACCTCCTCCTCCAACAGAAGTCTGAGCAATGGTGTTGTTGTTCATCCAGAACAGAAAAGAAGGAGGAACCAAGAGAGACATCAGCAGGGACTTGTGTACCATCTGAAAGAAATGGGGACAGGTGCCATTGAAAATCTTTAGAACAAGAAGTAACCTGATAAGACATATGTGTTGAGAAATTCTCTCTGATAGCAATATGAAGAATGGTCTGAGATGCATGTGTGCATACATGTGCATGTATGTTGAGGTTTTAGGACAATATTGACAGAGCAATAGATGAGTAAGTGAGAGATAATGGGTCCCTAAGTTGAGCAAGTGGTAATAGAGAAAAGAGAAAATGTGTTAATAAAGGGATAGTTAAGAAGTAAAATGAGTAGCCCTGGCTGGTATGCCTCAGTTGGTTCAAGCATCATCCCATAAAATGTCATGGATTTGATTCCTTGACCAGGGCACATGCCTAGGTTGCAGGTTCCATTCCTGGACAGGATACTTGTGAGAGGCAACCAGTCAATGTTTCTCCCTCACATCAATGTTTCTCTCCTGCTCCCTCTCCCTCCCTTCCCCTCTGTCTAAAATCAATAAGCATGCCTTTAGATGAGGATAAAAAAAAAAACTACAACGAATAGAACTTGGTGACTGACTGAATGTGAAAGATGAAGGCATGAAAGGACAAATAGGTGAAGATTCCATAGTTGTTGCTTAGGAACCTGGAGGACACCAGTGATACTCACCTAGCTTAAAACCAGTTTTGTCCGGGATTAGGGTAACTGGAATTGAGCTCTATGTATTGAGTTTTAGGTACCTGAGAAAAATCAGTGTGAGGATATTTACAAATGAGTAAAATTATGAATAGATTGCTTAAGACAGAAGCTGGAGATGGTATCTCAGGGGTATTACATAGCCAATGGACTATGGCTAAGGCCACACTTGTCCAGAGAAAGTGAATAATGTGAGAAGACTAGAAGCTGTGAGGAGAATCCAGAGGAATAAGGAAATTAGGTCAGGAAAATCCATACAAAGGCAACACAATGTAGAAAAACAATAGCACTCCCTGTAGAGTATATATTGATGAAATATTTCATCATCCCTGATGGGAAAAATATAGTAAACAAAAGAGGAATTATAACGGATGGCAACCCATTTGCTGACATTGTTTAATTATCTCAGAATAAACTTCTGTAGGATGTGCGCTTACAATACACTCAAATGTTCCAATTCATTGAAATGAAAGTGGTTCAGATCCAAAGAATAGACTTTAGTTGGAATAGTTTTTCATTGCCTTAACAGGAAATTAAGTCAAGTGTAGGTGCATCCTGTTCAACCTTTTGAGATGAAGGATTTGCCTTTTAATGAGACATTCGCATTTCATTATAATGATGTATCCTATGTCCTTGACTTGGTTATTCGCCACAGAAGCAGGGACGTTTTTTGGACCACAGGCTCTCAGCATATATTAATAACAGAACCCAGAAAATTTATCTCAGACATTAAAAAAATAAGCATAGTTAACAGAAAGCGAGTATGAATAAAACACATTCTCTTTTCCTGGATACAATATACAGAAAATACTTAGAGGTGACCTGGTGAATTTCACAGTCAGGTATCTGCAGACAGGACTAGTCATGAAAAGAGTCATGTTAGATTAGGTCACTGAATACGGTTAAGAATTATTTGTAAAGGGGAGTTTGATTGTTCAGGGACCCATGAGTCAGCAGTATATTTAGAGCTGGAAATAGCTGTGTGGGATAGGAGGGGGGTGGGTAGGAGAGGAGGTCCAAAATTCTAATTTAATTTGGCACAGTAATGCCTTGAATTGACAGCAGTAAATCAAATGATAAAGAATTAACAAAAATGGTCTATTTTTGAAGCAATACAATATTGCATTAAAATGATTTTAACAAGTTACTCCATTTTCTAGTTCTAATATTATAAAATGGACAGGTTTTCAAACTGGATTAAAGTGACCATGAAATCTCAGTATTTTTTAAGAAATTTCAGCATTACCTGAGATAAATCAACTCATCTGTCAGAGAAATTCTAATCTGTGGTAAACAAAAAGTTAAGACTGACAAAAAAATTTTCAAGAACCTTAAACTGGGAGAAAACTCTTTCGTGATATTTTCTGGATTGCTCATGTGACATTGAAAATTATTATGTGATATTTTCATTCAGTTTGTCCCCTTCTTTACTGGAAACTCCTTGGAGGCAGACTAAATGCTTTTGTTTGTTTGTTTGTTTGTTTGTTTTGTTTTGTCTTGCAATGGTCTACATTAGAGTGTCTTACCAAAAATCATTTAAGAAAAAGTGGTATGTACTTTAGCTGAAAATGCTTTAATGTTGAAATGTGTGATACCAGATCTCACAATCCCAGATCACAACAGTAGAGAAGGGCAAGACATCACGGTTGCAGGCAGATGGATGGACTCCAGGTAATTCATATTTTTCTTTGTATGTCAAAACGGTGCTGCCAGCACCAAGTGTACTCACATGGTTTCTGCCTTCTCTCAAATGTCTTTCCCATTGATTGCCATAGCCTTGCCTTCACTTACTTGGGCCTGAAATTCTTATGACTCTAATGTGTTAGACAACAAAGGAAAGGCAACAACATTCCCCTTGTGAATATAAATGCAGTTGGGAATGGCCAGCCCTGATGCTTTTCCTTTTTTACTAACAGATCAGCCCACAGCATAAGTCTATTACCTTGGAAAGCACAGAGCAAGGGCCTGAAAAAAATGCTCCATGAAATAAACATTTGTCTAAGAAGAGTCAAACATGAGGCAGCCCTTGAGGAAGTGTGGGCCCTCAGAGACATTACATTTTGTAGAAAATCCTGGGCTACTGGACGTTGGAGAAGATGAGGTACCTTGAGCATATTGTATACTTTTGAATAAAATTAGTTGAATAATTTCTTATGTGTGATGAGTGTAATAGTTATTGTTATTTTATAAAAAAGAAAACAAACAAAAAACTCCACGGGCACATATGACCTAAAATGGCAAGTTTAGAGTAAGAAGGCTTAGATGTCAATGATGGCACATGTGAGTAAGGAGAGCAGTCTGAGGACAGTCATTGTTAGGTGACTAGGTGTGGCTGAAAAGGCAGAACCTGGTAGATGGGGCCTCTGGAGGTGGGTCTCACAAACAGGGATTCAAATGAGGGCTTGAAGTAGAGACGAGCAGTTGACTGTACTGCACTCTTAATTTCCACGGAAGAAGTAAAGATTATGAAGATTGCCCCATGACCCTTTGGAAAACACCTTATAGAACAAAGCAAAGTTGAGGTAGGGCAGCATTTAAAAATTCATACTTTGCGATTTCAGGTCATTATAATATTTGAATGGAGGTTTGAAATATTAAAAGTACTTGGAAAGTATAACAAGGAGAGTGTTGGGTGGGCAAAGGGTGTTCTCAGACTAATTGTTCTCTGTTTCTTTGTTGCTTCCCTCACTCTGAGCCTAGCATACTGTGCACTTCTCCAGATCCGTCAGCAAGTGCATCCCTCCAGACCTAATTACTGAAGGCACCATCTCTTATCAGAATAAACTCCCTTTGTAGTCAATGAAATTTTTGCTTTTCACTCTTTAATCTTCTCATGTCCCAAACAATGATTAGAAGATAAAATGTCTTGAATTATTGAGTAATAACAAATTGCCAGTTAAAGGTATCTGGGGCACTGAGCTATCTTATCAGGGACAGTGAAGTATCTTTCTTTCCAGAATAGCTGTTACACATATTCTGCATCCCCTTCCACCTCTAAAAAAGGGAAAGAAATGTTCCTCAAAAAACTGAACTTCTTCTTCATGATACTCTACTATTCTTTTATATGAAAATGTATATGAAATGAAAAATGTAACCACTTCTTTTCTTTTTAAAATCACTTATTTTTCTTACTATCTGTGTGGTAGATAAATAATGCTCTCTTCATTTTGCAGAGATCAAATCATTGAAATATCATGGTTTTTTCCTAATACATATAATATGCCACTGAAACCCTTATTTGGAAGATGGCAATGCATGAATCCACATTAACAATTCAAACTCTACCATTTATACAGTAACAAAGTATGAGGTGGAGTTGGGTTACTCTGAATCAGAAAAATCAATTCTTCAGAAAATTCTCATATTTCACTCAACTACAGTGGTTTTCAAAGTGTACCCCCTGCACCAGCAACATTAACATCACCTGGGAACTTGGTTGAAGTGCAGCTTGTCTGAATTTTGATTCTTTACATTGAAAACTCAGAGAGTGGGGCGCAGCAATGTGTATTCTAATTAGCCCTCGGTGAATCTGAGGCACACTGGAGTCTGAGATCCACAGCCCTCGGAGAACTTCTTTCTCCTGTGCTTGCAACGTCAGCTGCATGGCGATGAGCCACATTTCACACCACAAACATGGTAAGAAGTCTAAGTTTTTTGGTTCCCAAGAAATTAAGTATGTGTATGTTAGCAGAGAGATGGTTAAAAGGAGGAATCCAAGAGAGATACGATTTAGGAGGAAAGGTTTTGCCACCAGGCCAGACTGAGGGGAAAAACTGAAAGGTCTAGGAGGAGAAGCAGGAGGGAACTTGAAGATGGCACATTGTGCTGACGAAATGGAGAGGCCCACAGGCTTCAAGAATTCTGTCAGCGCTTTATCAGAAAGGAAGTATACACAAACTTGTGTCTTTTTCATTTCTTCTTTAAAAAGAAAAGCCTCATTCTGATCAAGCTTGGGCTTTGTCAGACATGCACTGCAAACTTCCCAAAGGAAGACTTCAAGGGTTTTTAAGAAAAAGTTGGCAGAATCTATGACATGCAACTCCGTAACAGAGAAAGAAAGCTCAAAGTCTGGTAAAGTCTTTAAAATGTCACTCATACTATGCAAATAGAAGTAATTTCAGTGAGGCAGGAAAGAGGGAGAAACCTACAGAAAATGAGGTGGCACAGAATGTGCTGCAATGAGTTTAATTTTTAAAAGGAGATGTCCACATAATAAAAAAATGGAGACAATTTAAGAAGAGCATTCAGAAGGCCAAATTTAAAATGAGCCAACAAATGCTAAGGGTAAGAAAAAAGTTGTTTGTTTGTTGTTAATGTTTGACTTAACGGTTTTTCTTTGTTTGGACCAAGAAGGTCAAAGAAATAGGCCCACTGCTTTGGGTTATAATGTCACCCTTGGTTGCTGACCAATAAGAAGCAATGAAGAATACAGCTACTACGTTGTTTCTGTCTTCTCTTTCCATGAGAATAAGAGGGTGGAAAGAATATAGGGGGGAGGAATTGATGCTGAGGAAGGAATAGAGGATGATGAAAACACTGTTGAATGACGCCTGTAAGTTATGACTCTGGACCTGGGTTAACTACCAGCCACTGTTCTAAAAGAACATGAGAAGGAGCCTGAGCAGCCAACAGTGATGCTGCTGGTGCAGCCACAGGAACCCGAGGGATCAGAAGCCTGGGCATGGGCAAATGAAATCTGGGTTTAAAAAATGAAAGTTGTTTTCCCACATGCATCCACAAGGAGTGATATTAATATGAGAAGTGATATTTCTGGCAGTGGTGGGTGAGCAATTAAGATAAAAAGATAAGGTTTGAGCTGATTTTTTTTAATTATTTTTTTAAATCGGGGTCACAGACAGCTATGTTAAAAAATTGCAGAGGACCTAGTGTACCTGAACTCCATCAAAGCAGCATCTGAAAAAGTCTCTTTTGGGAAGTGGCAGGACTTTCCCTTATGTTCCTGGTCAGAAAGAAAAATGAAAGAACCACTTTGGAAAACCTTTGGCATTATCAAATATAGCTGAAGATGCAGAGACTCTGAGATTTTTTTCTTAGCTAGGTAGCCTGGACAGATTTTGCACCCACCTACTATGAGACGGTCCACAGATATTCGTGGCAGTATTGTTTACAATGGCCCCAAGGAACAAACCACATAAATGCTCATGAACATTAGGATAAACTGTGAAATTAGTGCTCAATGAAATGTTATAACAAAAATGAAAAAGAACAAACTACAGCTAAACTAATCAACTGATCATACAAATATAGAGTGAGGTTACCAAGTAACACACAGCATAGAACTCCATTTATATAATGTTCGTAAAACAGGTGAGACAAAATCATATCATTTAAGAATGTATATTAAATGGAAAGTTATAAAGAAATGCAAGGGAAAGTACTTATTGTAACAGTCATAGTTTTGGCAGCTCTTATCACTAGAGGGAAGAAAAATGGGCATGGCTGGAGTGCTGAACCACTGACAGTGATTTATGTCTTAACCCTGCTGGTGTTTACATGGTATTTGCTTGTTAATTATCTTTTAAACTATACTTATTTCTTTTATATATTCTTATGTATGTATGATATATTGCACAATTAAAATGCTAGAGAACATGTCTCTTGCAATATGGTTGTGAAGAAGAAGAAGAAAAATATTTTGGGCAAGATATTTAATTAGGTGAATTTATAGTACTGAGCAAGGTACCAATTTAATCACTAATTTCAGACTGGATGTGGGATAGTTTTTCCAAGGTGTATTGAAGGGTTCTGTTTTCAACCTTGTTCATTTCTTCAATGAACACTTTTCATCATGTATTCAGATGAAGATATAAGATATGCAGGTGACATTTAAAATTTACATGTAAGTGGAATAAGT
This sequence comes from Macrotus californicus, assembly GCA_007922815.1. NCBI lineage: Eukaryota > Metazoa > Chordata > Mammalia > Chiroptera > Phyllostomidae > Macrotus > Macrotus californicus. Next base: position 5,633 of record VMDR010024831.1, on the reverse strand, counting down.
ATAGACCTGGGCAGTGTATCCCAAACTTTTGTGTGCATAGAAACCATGTGTGAATCTTGTAGAGATGCAGATTTTGATTAAGAATGTCTGACATAGGGTCTGAGATTCTATATTTCTCACTTGTTCCAGGTGATGAAGATGCTGTGGATTAGTGGATGTCACTTTGAGTAACAAGAAAATAGGCAATTTTTAAAGTCTTTCTCAATCCTAAAATTAGTTGATATTATGATTCTAGTTCTTAATTTAGGTACAAGCATGAGTCAATCTCATGTTACTGAGGCCAAGTCACTCACAGGGTGATGAGGATGGTTTGGCACTCCAAGGAGCCTGCTTCCCTTTCTTTTCTATAATCTCTGTGACATTTTTATTTCTATTTCCCATCTTTGTTTATAACAATTCTATTTTCATCCATTCTGAAATGTAACAGTGGGTCACTGGTAAGCATCCACCCTAACTCTCCCTTATCATACATGGAGGAGCAGAAAGCATAACCACTGTGGTCCCTTCCTCAGAGGCACCACAGTGTAAGTTAGCTTTTGTCTCAGAGGAGTCACTAAGGAAGGAAAAATATCAAGTATGTCTTGCTTTCTGGTTCTCATAATGGGTGAGTTATAATGATCAGTTATAAATTTGAAGGCCAAGAAAATGGTTCTAAGTTATGAAAAATGAGTGTTTTATGAACAAATTTATAGCATGAGAAAAGTGAGTTTAGAGTAAGGAAGGAAAAAAACCTATTTATTAAGTTTGTACTATATGCCAGATATATTGGTAGGTGCTTTCCTATGCTTTAATTCCCTCCCCAACTCTGTGGAATGGGTATTACTATTATTTGCATTTAACAGAGAAGTCAGTGGCTTGCCCAAAGCAACAATCTCATAATAGATGGAATCAAGATTAGAATCCAAGAGAGTACCCCTTTTGGCTGATTTCATTGCCTTACTTGCAGCTCCTAGAAAGAAGCAAAATAGCATTTTGGTGAAGTATGGATGAAAAGCACCATGCATTTTAGGTTATTTAGAAATATCTTGAAAATTGCATCTTTGTTATATACAAAAATCCATGTTAATGATTATGGCAAATATACATTCAAATACAGTATCAAATATCAACCCACTACATGGAAATTACCCACTTCTTTGGATTATAAGGAGATGAACTTTGTTTTTAAGTCCAGTTCCTAGGGAAGTTAGCAGTGACAAGCTCAATCTGGTAAGTAAATTGATTGATACAAAACGGAGAAAAAGTGGGTCTGTCTCCAGATGAAAACTTAATTAGACTCTCAATTTTCATAATAGAATATTATCCCTGCTTCTACCTTATCTGGTATCCAAGAGTGTTCACTCCCCCAAATTTGTAATGTAGGACATCAGCTCTACAGTTCCCTATCAAAGCCTGCAACTTCAAACACTCTGAAATCCAACTCTTACCAAATGTTTAGCTAAATAAAGTAACCCTTGGTAGAGACTGTCTAAGGGACACATTGCCCACTGATTCTGTCATATTGGTTAAAGTCTCTCCTTGGTACCCATTAGAACATGGGAGGTCCACAGACTAAGCCTTCTCAGTTTAGACCTCTCACAGAACTTCTAGCATTAAAGTGCTTCAGTGCTATGCTCTTAATTCTTACTATGGGCTACTGAAAGCCACGACTACATAACATTTCCCTCTATGCTCACCAGAAACCTCACTGGGATTTTTGCTCGAGTATATCAATACCTTAAGATTCAGTGATAGGAAAGACTGGTAGAATTGTGTCCTTCTTGTTGAGAGGGTCGTGGTTTTTTAGTTATAACTCCTAGCATCCCGAAAACTGATCAGAATTTGAACTTGAAACTTAGGAACCATTTGATCATAATTGTTAGCATACATATAGGTACATCTTTATTCTCTTCTTTTTTTCTGTTTTTCTTGTCTTTTTGAAAAGCCATCTGAAATTATTTGTGAATATTTTTAAGTAGTAAAATATTTCAAAATGTTTAGATTGCTGAATGAATGGGCAACACACTGTAAAGTTCCTTTGCTGGCTGGTATATTTTAAGACATGCACAGGAACATATTGAGGGGTTGGTTAGAATATTGGTGCTCAAGGTCAGAACTGCAGGAACCAAACTGACTGGGTCTGCTCTTAAAGTTCACAATCTGTGAATGGTGTGGATACTACTAAAAAGAGAACAATGATATGTGGCAGGGTATAAATGCTTTCTTCTCGTTAATTAAATTCCAGAGAAAGAAAATTTATCACGTCTCACTCTTCACTTATTCTTTTTTGTTTACTATCACCACTCAAGTTGAGCAATTTTTAACTCAAATCCAAGCCCATAAATAGGCGCTTCCTACCTGGGAGTAGGAATGGCTCCACACAGCTTTCTATCAGGCTGTATGCAAAAAAGGCAAGTTCCGTGAAGTTGGAGTCAGAAGATTTGTGTTTGAGTTCATGCTCTCTTAGCTTTGCATCTTTGGAGAAATCACTTCATTCCAGGAATCTCGGTTATTTGATCTTGAAATGAGGATACAAATGCAAAGCAGTTCAATACAATAGAAATATAAGCGCCGACCTGTATCTGGGCTAGAGGGAACCTTGAGCCTTAAAAAAACAAGCCCTTCACAGAGGCTGAAAGGTGGGATAGAAACATCAGCTCAGTGCTCTGAGCAGGAAATGGAAATTGACGAGGATGAAAACAGCCCTTTCCCACCAATTCCCTGGCCCAGAGTTTGTTTTTCTGCCTGCTCTTTGTGGGACTGCTCTTTCAGGGACTTGCCCCAGGCCACACTGCATTGCAGTCTCTTCCTACTTTTCTACCCTGCAGTTCACTTTTGTAGTTTCTTAGTTGAAACACTAGGCAGACATCTGACACTGTGGATAACTTAATAAATATTACATCAATCAATTAATCAGAAACAACTGCCAACAAAATTCAGCACCACAAACATTTGCCTGTATTTTCTCATTTGCTTTATTTTTACCCAAGGAGTCGTGGCCAGAAAGAAAGACTGCCAACTTGCTGTCTACTCTGATTTTTGATGAATTGTAGTGGCGTTGGGTCTAGTTCCTTAGCTAATGCATCAAACATGTTTGTTGATTTTCTACTGTGTACTGAGCTACAAGATAGTATCAGTGACTAGGCTGAAAATATCAGGGAACAAATATCAGAGTTGGGGCAAGTTAGAGAAACACGAGGACATTTTTAAAAAGGCCTCAAGATGTAAGCAAACACACATATTAAAAGTATTCACTACTAGGGAGCTGTAAATATGCCTTTGATATACATAAAAATGCACAAGCACTTTTTGTCTTTAAGTTTTCTTTCCTTTCAATAAATTTCCATGATTAATTCCGAGCCTTCCCAGAGTGGTTGTGCAATAATTATAATTTTGTGATCCAAACTGTTCTTTCCAATATCTATAACAATAATAGTAATGCCCAGATGCTTAGCTGAAGCACACACCTTACATAGAGAATATCATTTCTTCCCTATTAAAGAATTTAATTATTTTTTTCCCAAGCTAAGAAGCAGCATTTTCTGTTGTTCAAAATCAAAACACTACAACCAAGAACGTCATGATTCTATTCCCTCATTTTTTCACCTCAGTCTCAAACTTTTGTCTCACGTATATTTGCGCTTTCTGTACATTTCTTCATTCTTAGATTAAGTCATTAGCATGATAACTTACACTGCAGGTTTGTTATAAAGCATGCTATATAATGTCAAGGCATGGATATGATCTTAGACTCGAAATGTTATCACTTCTTAAATTCAAATGCCTGTGCTTGCTATTCTCACTACATACAACAGCTCTAAGAATACCACCAAAAATAGGCACCAAGCTCATAACAATATTCAAAAATGAATATTGTGCTTCCAGATGCCAGGCATTTATAAAAGTGAGCCCGTCTGCCTCCTCCAGGGGATACAGCAGATACGATCCACTGTTAACAGCTCTACAGAACTAGTGTGGATCTAAAGAAGAGAAGCTATTTAACCCGGAGGCATAAGCAGAGCTAGTTTTCAAGCTTAGAACCTTGATCCAAAATCTAAAGTAAAATTGTCTCCAATACATGAGAATTAGATGCAAAAACTCAGGGGGTTGGAGGGAGGAAGAAGGGAAAGAAAAGGGAGATCCTCATTGTTCTCGATTGAGCCTGATTGCAGGGCTCAGTGTGTCTTATTTTGTGACGCCTTTCCCAAGGAGAGTTTAATGCTGCTGTTTTATGTATTTTCATTAATATTTTAATTTTTGTACTTGTGTCCAGAGGCATTTTTATACAGGGAACAATTTTAGACAGGGAAGTAGAAGGATATGTCATTTTTTTTTCTCCCTGCTGCCAGAAAGTTTCACATACCACAAAGATATTCTCATGTCATCAGGAAATACATCCTTTCCACCCAGCCTTTCAGTGTCCACAAATTCTTTCTAAATAGAGTGCAAGTGTTGTGTTATAAACTTGAAATGCATTTGTCTAATTTTCTTTGTATATTAGAGTCTTCCCAGTCTAAGTACAGTTATAGATGCTCCATTGTAAAGATGCAGGGAAAACATAGATATACAAGTCAAATTTGATGTGGGATTGTGTGATACTCAGCAAAGGAAAATATTATTAATCAGTTAAAGAATAGCTTGAAAAAATAGTGAACTGGGGGCTGGAAAGCCACAGCCCACCAACCAAATTTGACCCTCGCCCATTTTTTGTAAAAAAAGTTTTATTTGTACTCAGCCACACTCATTGGTTTGCACGTTTGTCTGGTGCTTTACAGACACATTTATTGACACCTGATCTAAAGCATGCAAAACAGGTATCTATTTGTATGTTATGATTTCATTTTCTCCCATGTTTTATTGTGCTTAGAATCTCTTTTCATTGAAATGAGTAATATAAACTTTGAAAATGAAGAAACATAGGAATTTTGAGGTGTAGATTCTCAAATATTTTTGACATGTGTTCCAAATGACAACATCCTCAAAATCCTGTCAAACAGCACCTTATTGACTGAAACGCTGTTGGATTCCAGTGCAACGGCATAACATCTGCAGGCTGCAACTCCAAGCAGAATTTGCAAACAGAATTTATATGTTGGTGTTTCTGTATTAAATTTTTAAAAGACAATGCAATTCTACACATTACAGAATATGTCCCATTTTTTATTAAAAATGGACCTGCCAACTATTCCTCCTGACCTTTTACTACAGCATTTCTATCTCTGCCATAATAGTTTATTTTCCATTGTCAGCTTGGCACATCAGCCCTTCATCAATCATGGGAGGAGAGAAGATCCTAAAGATTTCCTCTCTAGCTGTAGTCAGCCCTGCATGCAAATCACACAGGGAAGACAGCTGCATGTCTTATTTCTAAAAATATATTTTTGAGGGTGATAAATTTTACTAACAACCTTTAGAATCAGAAGGTTTTCCTTAGCCCTGATCTTTTACTCTAGTTTAATTTTATTTCCTCCTCTAATTCAGCAGAGAGAAGAAATAGAGTAATTCCTTGATCTCATTTTAAAATGTCTCAGTTGCAATATTTCAAAATTTGTGATTTTGATTATTCCATCAATGCTTCCATCCACATAGAATAGTTCATTTTCATTTCTATTATTCTTAAGATGCCAAGAGGTCCTTGGTGTTCCCATTTTAGA